>WOGO01000365.1:0-24812 GCA_015342085.1 Leptinotarsa defecta | reverse complement strand
CATTCCTTCCATTCGCTCTGGCCGCAGCTTCGAATTGTCGACGGTAATTTGCCCAAGAAGTTTTTCCGTCGAACTGAAGCCGCTTCGTGGAGAGCTTTCCTGGTTCAGAACTGCCTTTGACATCTGTCAGTTTCAGAATTGAGTTTTTAGTAACAGTTTCTGTGGTGTGGGCAGAATTAACGATTCGGTTTTGCAACGTGCTAATTGTTTCCTTCATCTTGCTGATTTCTGCCTCAAATCCGCCTTTAATTTCATCGCCAATTTTTTTTCATTTTCTTCATTCCTGCCTCGATTTCATATTTGATCTCCCCTTTGATTTCCTTTACTTCCGTGTTCATTTCTTTCCTGATTTTGTCTATCTCTGTCTCGAATTTATTTATTACAACACTTAGCAACTAACGTTTAATGTCTTTCCACTATTTGAATTTCTTGTTTAGCCGCTCGATTCACTTTCTGAACTATCCTCTTGGGTCGGGAAGACGGGCTTATATCCGTAAAGGTCCTTTCTAGAATTCAAATTCGTTACAATATAATATCAGACAATGTTTCTTCATACAAATGTTCCTTCATACAAATAGTATGAAGGAATATGGATATCCAGAACAAACAGTCAAAATTCGATTGAAATAAAGTTGGGGTGAATATTCAGAGGTACAAAGGTCTAGAATATGGTGTTTGTATAAATTCATTCAAAAATTACTGTCATTCTATATACAAATGCATTATGGGAAATTATTAAATAGTTCGTAGGAATATGTACTTTTGTGTAGCTAGATATATATTCAAATGTATTTTTATATTTAATCACTATCTTTCAGCGATTCGGAAATTCCTATGGTATCTTGGACACGGTGTATATTCTACGACTCAGTATTTTTTTGAATTTTCGGCAATCCTATGGTTTTGAAGAAACTATTGTTTTCCCCACAAAAAAAAAACATAAAAATGTTCCTTTGATCAATTTTATTTGAAAATCAGTATACCTAAAATAAAGTATTCAACTAATTTTATAGCTCATTTATGCATCAAACTTTTTCTTCCCATTCGCATCCCAAGGTAATAACTTGTAACATACTATTACAAAAAAATGGATATGGCGAACAATCGTAGTGGAAAGAAAAAATTGAGAAAATATTATTTCGGTTTTATTTACACTTCACATTTCATAACAGAATACTATCAAGAAAAACAGGGTTATGTTACGAATAATACATACCACACTGTCGGTTTACGAATGCACATTCTTTTACTTTAAGAAATCTTTGAGGAAAAAGTACCCACAAAACTTACATTAAAGTAAAAGTGTGGATTATGAATGATTCTATTGATTTACATTGTGACAACTTTGTTAAAGTAAAATATGAAATAAAAATTTGGTGTATGAATTAGCCATAAATCTAGAAGTTCCAGCCTCATGAATTCTTTGTTCATATAATGGATCAAAATTCAAGAAAGATTTTACTCATTTATTGTCAACACTTATATACAGTTCTTTTCGCATCTCATCATGGTAACCATTCACTTTCTGGGTGTATCGTGTGGTTTTCAATTCTGGCAGCTTCCTCATTTTTGTTATCAGCTACTTTGTTGTAGACTTCTTTAGCTTTGCCTGACAAGTACTCAACTCCATCCCCAACTTTATCTCCAGCCTTTCTTATGACTTCGGCCGCAGCGTGGGCTGAAATGGTTTCGTCGTTGATATTGATGTTGTAGCCCTGATTGAGGTCCTTGGGGCAGTCATTTTGTTTGATGATAGACAGGTCGAAGGGGTCGATTTGGGAAGATACTAGCCTATTCCTGATCTGAAATAAATAATAAATACATAATGAAAAATAAATCTGAAATGTGTTATTTATTTTCATGACTCCTTTGTTAGAATTGGTAGAAATACAGAACAGAAGGAAGTCACGATAAACAATAATAATAATATGATACAGGGTGAGCCAGTGAAACGAAACAAGACCTGTGTCTTCTAAAATAGCATTGTAAAAAAATCGCTCGGACCTGTCGATTTTTATCTCGATTTTTTCGCATCTATTACCAACTTTCTCACTTGTATCCACTCGGCGGGGTGAAATTCAATTCTCAAATCTTGAATTGAATCAGGGATAAAGCGGTACCTCTTCGATTTCTCTCTTCAACGCTTCCTACTTTTTGAATTTGAGCAGTAGTTTTCCAGAACAAAACGTCATTAAAAAGTTCGGCAATAAATGAACTTGAAGAGTTTTTTCACTTCTAATACTAATTTTTCGGTGTGTTTTCACCAAATTTCAAGAATCACCTAACTGAACTGGACTTACAATTTAGTATCTACTCTGAAGTTCGATGCTGGTAGTAAAAAACGAATTACAGTTTTTGCCAATTCTTCTACATTTAGTATCTCAAAGATTTTGACCGTAACTATTTCGACTACTTATTTTGCTCAGATTGGTTTATTCAATTGGAGAAAGAGTACCTGAAATTAATTGAACTTCATTATGAAAATAACTGGTGCGCTAATTTTACAGAACAGTTTGTTACGGGTGAAAAACTACTTTTCCATTTGTAGCGGAATAGGTAATGCTGATACGGTTTGTTTCAACTAATTCAAATTTATAGAGAACCAAAGGGTCATATATCTGAAGGGCGCTTTATCGGCCATTATCGATTTACAAATCCCATAAATTCTCTCGAGAAAAATATCTGGTGGAAACGAGAATCGAACCCACGGTCTTCCGATCGTGAGTCGGGCATACTACCACCGCGGCCAATTCCAGATACGTGGACGACACCTTCATAATATGGAATCATGGGAAAGAAGAACTAGACACTTTCTTGAAGCACATCAACAACGAAAGCCCTTACATCAATTTCACAATCGAGAAGGAAGTCCATAACGAATTGCCATTCTTAGACGTATTGGTGAAGAGGACCGACACTAAATGGGAAACATCTGTATATCGAAAACCCACTCACACAGGACAGTATCTGAACCAGGAATCCAACCACCATCAATCGACTGAAAGAGGAATCATCAAGACTCTACTAGATCGTGCTTTCGGGCTCTGTAATAGAAAGGAAGAATTCGAAAAGGAACTAGGCATCATCTAATATGACCTCAAGCAGAATGGTTACTCCAAAAGTGGTGGTGGAACAGGCTTCATCCAGAAGACAGCAAGAACTCCACAAGGATGAGAAACCGCCACAACCACCAAACGCGGATGGCGATTCCAAGAATTGCATTTACCGGATACCCTGCAAGTACGGACAATCATATATCGGTGAAAGTAAGAGGCCATTGAGAGTTCGCATTGCCGAGCACAAGAAACACACACAGCGAGGAGAAACCAGCAAATCAGGTATAGCAGAGCATGTTTGGACATGTAACATCAAGTGGGCTCAAGCTGAAATCCTTAACAAAGAGGAACACTGGTTTAGGACAAAATTCAAAGAAGCCGTATATATGTTGTCCAACAAGGCATTTAGCCAAGCTAGCGTATAGATACGCAACATATGGAAACATCTAAGCGGAACACGACCTACTCTCGCTAAACGGTCAGATTCCGCTGAAAACCGATGAAGCGGAGAGAGGGAAGAGGGGATAGATGAAAGCACTCGAACGACCTATAAAAAGTTAGATCTCAGAGGAACAAGTCCAGTTATCACCTGAAGACGAATGTGGATACTAACAATCGAAACGTGGTGAAGTAACTTGATACCATTGGTTGTTGCTTGTATTTTATTTCATTGATTTTTCAGTTTTTTCACTTGATATGATTGTTATTTTTCAACTAATCTTTTTTTAATTTTTTACAGATTATTTCAGGTATTTCAACAATGGACGTCCGAATTAATGAAATACTTCAGAAGTGCACATAAAGTCTTGGGGTTTGTGATTCGCCCAGTACAGAAAAAATGAGCCCAACTGTGAATATTAATGAGACAGCAACTTCTGCCATTAAATTGATTGACCGTTTCCAATGAAATTAATAACAACCTAGATGAAATATCGAATGAAGGAAGTCAAATGCACATTAAAAACCTTGAAACGCGATGTTAAAAACTTTTACGATTATATGTTGACGTTAACGCAATAAATTCGTCATAAAAACATTGACAATGTTTATAAATTAACAAGAAAAATTAACATGGAACTTTTATCCTTATTTATGGCCCGAGTTCGTGAAATTAGTTCTGTGTGATATTCAACTTTTCGTGTTCCGTGAGCTCTCCTCTTGTTTTTCGTATAGTTAATGCTGCTTTACACAAATTTATTCAAATGCGGCTGTGAGAATTTTATTCGGCATTCATTTGCATGGAATTGAGCCGCGGTGTTGGGTTACTTCACTTTCTTCACCTTATACCGAAGATGTGGCCTTTGTAATACACCACGAAAGATAACAGCAGTAACAATAACGCATTTGCATTACCGTTTCACGAATTTGGTTTTTCTTTTACCGGGGGCAGTGAAAAAATAGTAAAGTTTTCAACACATTCCGTAGTGACACATTTTTATTATTATTTTCCATTTTCACTGATGATTCAGTGAATATGAAGCTCCGTTAACAAAATCATGCTAATTACTATCAATTATTACTTCGATGAATTCTTTGGGGTATTTTTCACTTGAAGAATGTGTAAAAACGATTATCCTGAACTCTAACCTACTCAAATTCTACTCTTTTATTTTTGACACTATGTACATGCGTAGTGTAGGTTTCTTTTAATTTAATATCAATTCAATTATGTAAAAACTGTAAATAAATAAATGAATTGATGAAATCATACTCAATAATATAATCTCTTAAAAATTTGTTAGCCCTTATAACTTATAGCATTTTATTGATTTCTCAATTCAAAAATGAAAGCTATATATTTGTGATGAAGCCGATATAAACAAGGAGTACTCATTTCAAAATAACCTGTTAGAACTAACTCCACAAAGTCTATTCTCAAGACTGAAACTCAGCTGAGAGGTAGAGAGGACTGCATCCTCCGGGAGAAAGAACTATTGCTACCGTCCAACCCGTGTTGGAAATCACCCGTTGAAAGGTAAGACCTAGTTAGTCCTTAGCTCGTACAAGTTTCGATTTCTGAGGGATGTCGTTCGTAGGGGTGCGACAGCAGGTTAACGGAGAAAACAATTTTAACATATACAGCAGTTACGGAGGAGACCTAACCTCACTTAAGAGATGAGAGATTCTAAACTTCCGAATGTTTTGGAGTTTCAAAAAAAGGACCTGGCTAGCAGAATCTATTGAGCTTTTTTGGTCAAATATTGTTCACTTAGGTATATCTGAAATGTATAAATAGAACTCAGTTCAGCAGAAGTTTGAAATGAATTCAATTTGTTATTCTCAGTTCATTGTTCGTCAAGAATAACAATAACAAAACAGAACAGGCAGTAGAAGTCCGAAAATGGAACCCTGAGGAATGCACAATCTGACATCGAAGCATTCATGAGCATTCGTACCATTTCATGGTAATAACGTAACCTAGACATTTGATTCGGTAGAAGTTAAAGAACAGAAACAGTTGCTAGGAATAGAAAACAGCGTTCCTCAGATTTGACTACTAGGTATTTTAGTATATATATAGGGAAATTGTACTATTAGAAATAACGGACTTTACATTGTTCATGTGTACGTCGAAAAGTGGAGGTCCTAAATTGGAACCTTGAGAAACACCCGGTTTAACTACTACTCCTCTGGACATGAAGTTGTTAACTCTGGTGGTTTGAGATCTTCCATCCAGCTCAGGAGCGATGCAGATAAGCCAAGGCTACCAAGATTAAAGATTAAAAGCTGATGGCTATTTTATGACCCAATCAACGTGTAAAGACATGTCGAAATCTCCAAAAACCGAACGATAAGCAAAGACTCTCACGGAACTGATGAATAAAAAGCCTCATAAAATCGAACGCACTTCGAGCATCCACGTTAACACACAACCATAAATATGCACATCGTAATCTATTCATAAACAACTATCTCGTCTATGAAACTAGTTATCTAATAAATTAATATTTTCATGTCGGTTTTTACGTATTCGCTTTGACGAGCACTCTGTTATGTAAGATGAAAACGCCAGCGATAAGTTATTCATGGAGTCGGTGCAGAAGGTTTGCGGCCCGCAGAAGTAATCTGTCACTCACAAGAAGTCTTCAACGTCACGATCATTTTTTTCTAATTATAAACAGTAATTAAAAGAGAGGGATTGCAGGGAGGGACGAGCTCAAATCCCTCAGAACTTGTGGTTCGAAATAAATAGATAATCAATCCAGAACTAGGCTAAACTACAGAAATGTTCACAATACAATAAATAAAGTGACTTAGATCGCTGATCATCTTGAGGAAAGAATCCCCTTTACAGCTGCATAGAGTGGAATAAACTGGATAGTTCTTTCGATTAACTGAATTTTTAATGTATACTCAAATACTAATAATTTATGTATTTACTTATTTGTAACACAATACTCTACAGGACATTTACATAGCAGGAAATGACAGAGTATAATAAATAAATCACAAACAAGTGACTGTAAAGTATACAAACACTACAAACAATACAAACAAGTGACTAAAAAGATTACAATTTTATATTTGTTATAGCTGACAAAACAATTGTTTTAGGACGTGGGATTTTATATCTGACAATTTGCAACTGAATATATCTAAATTATATCTAAACAGAGTTTGTAACTTTACACAAGGTGTACATTACAATTTGGAGAACTCTCCAGAACATTTGTGCGAAATGTTTTTACATAGAAAGTACTCGGGTGTCTGGAACAGATTCTAGGAATGGGTTATTCCTATTGGAGGATAAATGCCCTCGGTTTTTAGGCTTAGCAGTTTTAAAAATCGTCGTTGAATTGTTTCTATCCTACCAATATGATAGTGATAAAAGGGGCTACACACAACTGACGCGTATTCTAACTTTGATCTTATGAAAGCATAGAATGAAGTTTTTAAGGTCGAAGTTTCTTTGAAATTACTATTCTTACGTGCAATTAATCCGTACAAACGACAGGAGGAGGTGACAACATTATCGATAAGCCTATTAAATGATAGTGGAGTGTCGAATGTGACGCCAGGATCAGTAAATGTTTCTGGTCTCACCAGGGAAACATTTTCTATTGAATAATCAAAGATCAAGATGTTCGTGTTTAAACTGAAGGACATGACCTCACATTTATCCGGGTTTAGCGACAAGTTATTTCGATAACACCATTCTACAACCAGTCCTACGTTTGCTGAGAGGTTCACACATTCATCTATTTTCTCAACGAGAAAAATTTGGTTGATTTTCATTTTTCCCAAAAATTATTCATTTCAATAAATTGACAGAAATGGGTAACTAAGAGATTCCGGAAAAAGAACAACGATAATTTCGGGTTTCTTCAGAAAAAACAATATGGAATTGGCATTCAAACCACATTCCAGGTTAAATGATTTCCTTTTCACTTCCCAAAGATAAGGTGGACAAGTTGGAGAAATCTGGAGTTTATAACATCAACTGTCCGTAGTGTAATAGTGTTTGTGTGGGACAATGTCGCCAAAATTTCCAAAAACGATATGCTGAACATGAAAGGTCCTTCAGACTAGGAAAAAATGATTCTACGGTTTCAAACCATTTCTTGGCATGCAACCACAAGTTTCCGAATTTAAACAATATGGACATTTTGCACTATGCAAGGAAGGGTTACAAACTAAATTTTTTAGAATACTTGGAAATTCACAAGCATGAACATTGTGGGTGCAACCTGTTAAATGATCAAATCGATTTAGTTTACTCACCGGTTTTTAACAGGTTTGGCACGTCATTGTAAACTGTAAATTCAGGTACTTAATCAAGTCAAGTACCTCTATTAGTACCTACAGGGGTGGTATATAAGGGCTAATGTAATGAACCATTGTTAGTTTATTGTATAAGTTTGAAACTGTCCTTATAGGACGAAACTGCAGTAACGTTAGTTACAAATAAAAGTGGTAAAAAACATAGAAAGTTTCATTTCTCTTTTCTTCAATAATTATTTATTTATTCATCAATTTCTTTTTTGTCCCTCTCAGATATAATACACATAAAAAAATCGCTAATCGTATGTGTGTAGCCAGTTGTTCAATTTTTAGTACTTCACAAAGAATTTATCAACCAGTGGCTTAATTATTTCTACGAAAATTTTGGACATTTTCAGCCTTCCTGAGTGAAAATCAGACCTCATGCAGCATATCTCCTGAAGTTGAAGAACATGCATCGAATAATAGTTTCAACTTGATTTTATATAAAATACTGCCTGAAATATAATTGTATATCGTTAATGTAAATACTAACAAAATTAAGTCGATTTTCTAGTATTATCGCGAATTCCTGAAACATGAGATTTACAAAAAAAATCTGTTTAGTTCTTTTTTACAATACGATAATAGAAGTTTATATATGTTTTTTCGATATTATCAATCCTTCGTTAAATATGGAGGGGGCCAGAAAATTGTGCTTTTTGCAGTTTTTTAACAATTTTTGTCCGGTTCCAAAAAAGATTGTATCATTTGTTTGGCTCTAATGATTTTCCTTAGACTTTTCCTTAGCGCTGGCTTCACGAATATTTCAACTTTTTCATAATGTTCGATGAGATGAACAAGAATGATCAAAAATGAATTTTGGATACTTTCTCTCAGGGAGAATATAAAATTTCTTCCAGATTTAATCAACATTTCCAAAAATATATGTTTTTTTAGAGCAGACAAAAAAGGTCCATAATTCTTTTTGATATTCCCAATTTTCAATCCAAATTTTCTTCCATTGAGGAAATACTGGGTTTTGTGGAAATTTCAAATAATTTCCTGAAAAATGTGATTATTTCAATGTCATTTCCTGATCTATAACAATTTTTTTTTCAATTTTCCCAACATGAACATTTCCCCAAATTTTAGTTTCTAAATGTTCAATCGAAGTAATCGTATATTTTTGTGGAAAGACTAAAAAAGACCACATACACTTTTTATACTTTATACAAAATATTATTGGAGATTTCATAATTGTGTGAAATTTTGAAACAATGTATAGTTTTTCGATTCCTGTGTGATAATACCATATTCGAAAGAGAAATTGTTGTTACATATAGACCCTTTTTCAATTGAACCTTGGAAAAACTCCACACATAAAGAACAAAGTTATTCCAACAGTGACAAAATCGAAATCAATATTTCGAATTTTCGACTGCCCCTCGTAGAAACCCTCGAAGGCCCTTTAGCCAGTTACCGGCCGTTCGTAAAATTCCGAATTTTCTCGCTAGTCCGTCACTGAGCGCTAGAAAAACAAAGTTGAAGAGAGAGAGACAAGCTCATTACAAAACACCACAATCACCGAGAGATTATCTTGAAGACCTTGTAACATTTCCTTTGCTTGTTACAACCTTTGGTTATGCCCGAGGGCACCGCTTTACTCACGATCGGCAAAATTATCAGAAATTACCGTTCCCGTGGCACACTTAAAGGAATGATACTTTTTTTTCGTGAAAACTGTCATTCGAATGATAATAATAAGAAATAGACAGCTAACCGTTTAACAACACTTTAGCGATATTGCTATCAGCAAAATTAAAGTAGGTGACTAAAGATTGGTGGAATTTGGCATAATTTGAAACTATTTTGATTTTTTGGATAAACAAAAACAAGATTGTAGAAGTGAAAAAGTGTTTTGGCTTTCTACAGCTCCATCTTTATACAGGGCGCTGTTGGATTCTTTTGTGACCTATCAGGGCATTCAACTTCGTTCAGCATGATGTGCTCCTGTCTAAAGTCCACAGTCGTGGAGTGTCACTCGACTGGATACAGAGTTTCTTGACACACATAAAACAGTTTGTAAATATATCCTCCAGTAAATCTGCATATCAAAATGTCTCTATGGGCGTTCCCCAAGGCTCTGTTTCGGGGGCCATTTTTATGTCTATTCTATACGAACGACATGGATAATATCGAAATTTCTGCCAGCTTTATTAGGTATACAGGTGATACCGATATACTCGTCTTTTTTCTCTCAATAATTCGGCCATTACTTGATGAAGATCCATAGCAATTTCATGAACTACACCTTTCGATTTGATCTCCACAACTTTATTTGAGAAATATACACTGCGGGTGCAACCTGTTAAATGATCACAACATGGTTCGCTAACACAATATTAATATACCACAGGTAACTTTAATTGGGGCTACCTCCATCAAATTACCTGAACCTCTACAATTTTTATATACCTGAGGTACCTCTTTAATTATAATTACGATGAAGCATATTGCCTTACTTCTACATCAATAATAATATTTCCTGTTTTTTTTAAGAAAACAAGTTCAGTGATGGTGATCTATTCAAATCCAGTTGGTCATTCATTATAATGTTTGAATTTTTAAGTTTATTAATTTCCATTGCTTCCAAATGATTCAGTTTCAAACCTACATTTCATATGTGTAAAATTTCGAACTCTTCGTTGAAGATATGATGTTCTTCTAAAAGATGATTTGAATAAGTTGAACTTGTTTTCTTATTTACATAGTTCAGATGATGTTCCTGGATTCGATTCACAAATGTTGTGCCAGTTTGACCAATATACGCGTCTCAGAAAAATGTGAAAACGCCAGCAGCACAGCTGCTGTTGGTTACCTCATCTAATGGTGTGATCAGAACTCTCTTCATTTCAATGTTAATAAGATATAATTTGATTCTACAACCAGAAACAATGCAAAACTTCAACAATAGAAACTGATGATATCTTAATGGAGCCTACTTCATCAGTTGAATTTCTTGGAATTACTATAGACTCATAGACGCTAGTTCAAACTGGAAAGAACATTATACTAATTTGATCTCAAAACTGAACTCATTATGTTTTATTTTCGAAAATCTTAAGAACATTCTGTACGTGAACAATTATTCAGTGTTTCCACTGACGTATTTGTTGTACAAAAGCGCATTTTGAGAACTATTTGGAAAACAAACCCCAAGCAAATCTTCCTGTAGACCGATTTTTAAAGATAAGAATTTTTATAATAGAAATGTATGTAAATGTATTGACGTATAGAAATGAATTTACTAGAATTCTTTCCTAAAAATTATTCTTTTCAAAAAATATGCCGCTTTCAATTTACACAAGATTCCTATAGTTGGGATTAAATCAAATAAGCGAATGAATGTCATTACGAACTGTCATTTGACTACATGAATAGATATAAATCATTCGTGGCATAAGGTCGAAATGTTATGAATTATATTAAAACTTTTGCTCATTCACAGGAACGTCATCCGCTTTGCACTTTGGATCAACATTCGTAAAGACAAAAACAGGAACAGGACTGTCTTCAAGTCTGTTTTCCACCCGAGTAGGCCAAATTTCAAAGAAGAAGAAAAGGTGGCCAGGTTCTTCCTTCTTTTTCCATCAATGGCTTCAGCTGCCAGGGCTATCCAGCCAGGAGTTCCAAGCTGGCCAGGTTATGACATATGACGGGTGACATGTAAAGCTGACAGTTATCATATTAAAAATGAATAGCTGATACATTTGCTTGCTTGCCCTCTCTGACGTCTCTATCTATAATTCCGTACATACATCATTCATGCTTTGTTTGTTCATTGAGTGCAGATTTTCAGTATTTTTTCGAATACCATCTTGAAAATCACCCTCCTGAATATTTATAGACTTTCAAGAGCAGTCTGGAAAAATAGTAGATCCATGATACAACCAGTGTTTCACAACGAATTGAGAAACTCATTTTGCGAGAGATTATAATTACACTTGTTCCACAAGGTACTGTCCTGAGACCATGCCGAGTTTCCGTTTTACACAAATGTGTTTGCAGGATTGAACCCACGTCTGTGGGTTCAAGTAATGAACTTTATTTGTAGTTGAAACATGTTCGTGGTATTTTCACGGAGTTTAGAAAAAAATTCGAATCAACAGTTGTAATTTGAAACCTCGTTTGGCGATGCATCCGGTATATTCCTCCTTTGTTTGTCGGTAATTGTGGGACTATCTAGATATAGGCATTCACTTCCCCTGATCGTATACAACCATAATTCAAATGAATCATGTCATCATTTGTAAAACAATTGAATTAATTTTCAACATGGGTAAGCTTAGACATCCAGTAACCGTTTAATATTTCTGTTCGTCACGGTCCGCGGCTCACACTATTTACGGCCCAATTTCATAATTTACTTCGGCCGAAATAAATTTCAGATACATTTTATTGAATATATAAAATGGTTTCCCCTTACCCCAGTGTCCGTGTATTTAGTTTTATTGTTTTACAACAGTTGCAGCTAGCTTTTATGCTGGTGCTAACGGAGCGGTACTTCGAATGTATTATAGTGCGGGAAAAGATGGTTCATTTCCGGAAATCCAGTGGTGTCCGGCCATCTTTTCGTAAAACGATTTTCTGCTTCAAACTAATGTTAACTAATGTTAGCTGAACGACATCAACTAACGTCATACGTCCATTCGAAGAGTTCAGAAATTGTTAAAAGGGTAATAACTGGTGATGAATCATTGATATATGTATATGACACCGAAACAAAAATCCAAACGTCCCAGTGGAAGAGCCTAGAAGAGCCAAGGCCAAAAAAACACCCCAAATTCGATCAAATATCAAGGTTTTTCTCACTGTTCTCTTCGATTACTATGGTGTGGTGCATCAGGAGTTCTTGTCACATGGTCGTATGGTCAATAAGAAGTATTATTTTGATTTAATGCACCGCTTGCGAGAAGCAATATGAAGAAATTGTCCGGTATTGTGGAAAAACAATTCAAAGATTTTGCACGTAACTAAACTAAATGAATTGATTGAAAAACAAAATCCTACGACTTCTGCAAAGCACATTGAACAAGATAACCCTTCCATTACCATCTGATGATCCTGACCCCAGGAATTAATTTTTATTATTAGCTGTGAGGAATTTAAGAACTCAACTGAGTTTTTTAGTTTTATTTTGTTCAAAACATAATTAGAAATTGTACTAGAAGTCTAGACTCCATATCTTGTTTGATTTGTTATGCTCTATCGATCAATACAATGGTGCTACTATTTACATATACACTGGAGACATGTAGTTGGCGGATTTTTCAGACCAAATGGCATACAAACGAAATCAAAGCGTTCCTCTCAATAGAAAATCTGATTTGTACACATTTTCCTAATTTTCATGAGAATCTTAAGCGAAAAGCAAATTATACAAGGTAATTCTTCCATTACCATCTGATGATCCTGACCACTAGAATGAATTTTGAGGGAAAATAATGATGGACTTAGACCAACAGGAATGCTAACCCATATTAAGTTTTCTTATGAATCCACCAAAATTTTCAGAATCATATTGTAGATACAGGTGTTAGCATTCAGGGAAATTGAACCTACTTTTTTTGGGGACAACCTGAGTGATGTAAATTTCTATTGCTATACTAACAGAATTGCTTCATAATCCAATGAATCCAAATATCCCACATTCTTGTATGTGGTTTCGACGTAATGGAGTACTATCGCTTTTGAAAATTCCTACAATGGATATTTGAATACAATATGACCGAATTAGACTTTTTTTATAGGATCAAGTCCAAAATAAGGTCTTACCTTGTATGATGAAATGACAGGAAAATACAAGTAATCACTTGACAGATGCTTTAAAATGAATTTTATAATGCTGTCAACAAGTTTCAAACACCTTATTCATAAAAGCATCAAAATGGAGTTATTTCCATCTGAATAATTTTAACTGAAGCATAACAAACTCCGATTTCTCAGTCATTATTCCTTGCTAAATTCAATTTCGCAAGAAGCAAATCTGTAGGAGACAGTTCTGAGGAGTTATATAAAACTTTTGTGAAAAAAGTAAGAGCTCTAGTTTGGATGATAATTTGCACTCGATACATCGAAAGAAGATACCTATAAAAAAATTATTCGTCGGCAGTTCCTCAGATTTTGAAACCGATAGGTGCGAAATAATGCACAAATGAAAAGCTAACGAATTTTTTTTATCCAAGATCGTATTTCACTCTACAGTGTATTTCGAGCCTATAGTTTGGTGATTCACTTTCTGTATTCGAAATTTGGACGATTTCCACTCAATTCCGCCCGCCCAAAACTTGCCCATTTGACTGCGACATGACGCAACCTCCTTTCGTGAGAAAATCGAGCCGCTCCCTGCCGATGGCGGTCCAAACAATTTGTAATGTGTGTTCTACCATGTGTAAAGCGGAAACTAAACACTGCCTTAGGCGTACCAGTACACTCGGCTGAAAATTCTTTTTGTTTCGCGTTTTTTTATATTTTTGTACCTAGATAATAATAACGACGGCAGGTAGAAAACGGTATTTCGTATGCCTCGAATTCGAAAATCTGGGGCGCACTTTTCTGTTTATAACACATTGTGCAGTCGATCGTTCGCAGATTCATTAATCATTAAATGAAATTTGGAGCACGTACAAAGCTGCCGAAAGTGTGGACTTCAAAGCATAGCGTTCCTAATGAGTTAGCGAGCAATCAAAATGTGTGGTATCCTCAAGGTTATATTCTGAGTTCTAAGTTAACCTTTCCCTCATCAATCAATAATTCAAATCACCACTCCAACTGATGAAACGCGTCTTGAATGAATCTACAGTGTGAAAACTGTGTAATTATTATCATGGTTAGTGTTATTAATTATTACCAAGTAACGGCCATGATCCAACTTAGTTTTTGTAATCTCAGATTTTATGGCAGGAATTGATTCTCAATTTGTTCACGACTTTTGTTCCAGAATCCCACTCGAAGAATAGCAACTGAAGCTGAAGACAAAATCAATCAAATCTTTCAAGGATAGTTACAGGTCCAGCTGTTCAGAATTACAAACGCTTAATATTGAGATTCATTCATTTGTTTTCAAATATAGCATATCAGGTAAAAATTATATTTGTATTTCTTCTGAGTTGATTATTCTGTGTATATGTCATCAGTGTCGGTTGATGAGTTGATTGTTCACGATGTTACTGAATAGAAAAAGAATACAACAATACGATGGGTAATATAAACATCTACTACATATGAAAACTGATACTAATGATGATCACAATGATTGTGCTGTCTGGGACGTTTTCATTCATGTAAGCGATAAAATAAATACCATAAAAATGACTTACAAAGAGAAGATAAAACTCAAAAATTGACACTACAAGTAGCATGCACATAATTTGACAACTGACACTGACAAATGCAAATAGTAGCCAACATGGCAAAAATAAATCCGTATCTGATATGGACTACTGCAGCTTTTTAAATAATAATATTTCTACTGTGAGCCTCATTTGGAGAATATTTCAATACTGGCTAGTAAAACAATCAAACAATTCGTCTGCACAGCGTGACTATATAGTAATTTAATTTTCTTTGAAGGATAAATTCACAGCCGAAGGAATAAAACTGTGAAGACTACCAAAGCATACCAAGCGCTATTTAAACAATAGCTAAAATCAGGAATACAATATCATATGTTCTATTATCCTGCGAAGCATCTCCATGGGGTATATTTACTGGCACATCCTGCGCCTTGTAAATTGTTACATTCTATTCACAACAAATATCAAAGATTTTCATATGATCTCTTCAACCAATCAAAAGACATTATAAACTAGTTGCTCACTGTTGGTTTCCCGCAGCTTTTTCAATGTTCCAACCCTTGGCGCAATAAAAACCAATCCAAACTTCCATCCCAAATCGACCGCAGGCGTGCCGCTGGAAAATCGGCTCCCTCGGTATGTGCGGACGGCTTCCAGTGGGGAAAATGGCCTTATTACAATCATAGCGAGCCTTTATCTTCGTTCCTCGCGACAGCTAACTATCCTTATTCAATCAGGGAGCCATTGTAATCTGTTATAACTTTAATGTATGATTATTAAGATATTGTGTCTGGTCTCGAGAGTTGATGTCTTTTGTTTTGGCTGAGGGGCTCTACAGAAATTGATGAATTGTCGAAATATTTAGAGTGAAATGGAAAATGGACCAAATCGTTATGGAGGGATTATGGAACTGGATTCAAAAGTGAAGAGAAAAAATCGCTATAACAAAATGAAGAGGTATTCACGACAAAAGATAGTTTCCGACCATCATTTGGTCTTAGTAACGCCCCCAACACATTTCAGAAACTCGTGGAACTATGTTTAAATTACATGGTACGGCATTCCATGAGAGTTTGTAGAATTGTTAGAGTGATATGGAAAATGAACCAAATCGTTATGTAGGCATTTTAGAACTGGATTCAATGCTGAAGAGAAAAAAATCAACATAGCAAAATGGAGAGATATTCAAGACAAAAAATAGTTTTCGACTATCATTTAGTCACAGTAACGCCCCCAACACATTTCAGAAACTCGTGGAACTATGTTTAAATTACATGACACGACATTCCATGGTAATTTGTAGAATTGTTGAAATATTTAGAGTGAAATGGAAATGAGACCAACTCGTTATAGGAACATTTCAGAACTGGATTCAATGCTGACGAGAAAAAAATCGCTTCGACAAAATGGTGAGGTATTAAAGATGGAAGATAGTTTCCGACTATCTTTTGGTCTAAATAACGCCCCTAACACATTCCAGAAAGTTCGGAATTTATCTTATACCTGTGAATTCATAAACTACGTCTACGTCTTGCCAGAGGCTAGAAAAGGTGGTTTACTATGATGTACTAGAAATTCGATCATAAAGAAGTGGACCTAGATACTAGTAAATCTGAGGTATGAATCAGGCATATTGGGATCATGAAAGGAATAGATAAATGAAGATATGCAAAATATATTGCCATTCAAAAGTCCTGCTTTAAAAATTATCAACAATTGTAATCAAAGTCTAGAACTGCTTTCAGTTGTTTCGTTCAGGAAGCAATTATACAGAAAATTTCGTTTGTTATACCCTAATTTTTCAAACTCAATTGCTGTAACTGGTAATTCAAATTGCAGAATTCAAAATAGTACTCATTTCTATTTTTATGCATTTGATTGTAATGAAAATGTACATTTACGAAAAAAATTGTATCAGTAGGTATATATTCAATTCTAGAAGCCCAAATTGTGACCAAATCGTTGAAGACTCTTACTTCAAAAAATAACTGAATAAATCATTGAATCTCTTTCTATTGGGGTAAATGAAATTGAAAGAAAAATCAAATTGGTTTGAGGCTTATTCGATTTTGTCAATACCTCGACCGACCGGCTTTGTTAACTCACTTAAATCGACCGCCGTGTTAGTCGGTGGTTCAAGCCGCAAGCTGAACAATTAATTTTCACTTCCTATCGTCCAACCCGTGTTAGGAATTACACGTTAAAAGGTAAGACCTCGTTAGTCCTTAGCTCGCACAAGTTTAGAATTTTGAGGGTTGTCGTTCGTAGAGGTGCGACAGCTGGTTAATGGAAGAACATATTTTGATAAAATCTGCATGACAGAAAATTGATAATTATTATTGAAGAATTATAGTAGTCGTTGTGGAACAACTGATTTTGCGGCATTTGCGAAAGGAAATTGAGACATGTAATACAATAGTTACAGATGAAATTACTTGCTTCAGATGCGTATGGTAATATAATTGTTGAACCTTATCTTTTCATTACTTTGTAATTAATATTCCGAATCCCTTGCCAAACCCACTTTCTCTGGTCTGGAAGTTCTCGAATCATTGAAACAAACGAATGAATTATTTATTCCGACTTCTACTCATCACCCAAAATAATTGCTCCAAGAACAATAACAATTAATAAAACATCACACAGTGCAATTAGGTAGATTATTCTGATTTTATCTGGGTAATAACATAAAGTATAACAAAATGTTATTGCAACCTCACCACTGAACCTGATACAAAAAAAGAATTCTTTATAAAATGCAGAAAATATTTTGCCAGTAGCTGTAGTTGAATTTGTCGGCGTGTACAAAGGGATTTTCATTCTTTTTATCAGAGGCGTGCCGCTCCGTCAATGGCATGGGTTGGATGATTCGAATTTTTCAGAAATGAAGGAGAGATTTTTAAAGAGGCAGTTGTCAGGCGTCAGAGTTGTTATTTATGCTGGTGGCTCTGATAATGATATAGATTATGAAATTAATAGGAGATATTAACGAATGAGTAAACTATATAAATAACGGAAAGTTATACACGCTCGCACGTCCAAATGAATCAAGTCTAATTGAAAAATTACATGAATATAAGAGAATATTTAAAGTAATTCTATTACCTTTTGAGGTTGTAGTTGAATTGTTTTATTTTTGATAAATGGATTTGGCATTATTCTAAAAACATCTTGATTGTTTCATTGAAATACATGGGGTGAGACAGTTTATTTACTTTCATCCCATACAGAAGAATTGTCTATTGTAGAAGTTTCAAAAATATGAAAATGATAAACTGTTTCAGTTTTTGAATCAACTTAAAATATTTTCATGGATCATTCAATTGAAGCATTTTAATATAAAAAAATATGTTCTTCGGAATTTTTCAGTATACTTTTTTCAATATTCTGACTCCAAATATAAGAAATATAAAATTATACATTTCTTGATACACACATTACAATGAATATTACTGTAATATTACATATTACAATATTTAGCTGCAAGAAATTTCAAGAACCCAACTGAGTTCTTTAGTTTGATTTTGTTCAATACACAATTTAGATTTATACTAGACGAAGAAAAAGGCTAGATTCCATACCTTGTTCGATTTGTTGTGCTCTATCGATTGATATAATAATGATATTTATTACTTCAGTAAAGAAATTTCCACCATTTGTTGAAACGAAGTTGGCGCATTTTTTAGGCTGAATAGCATGCGAACGAAATCAAAGCAAACATCTTTATAAAAAATCTGATTTGTACACGTTTTCCTATTTTTTATAAAAATTTTAAGCGAAATGAAGAATGAAATATTATTTGTATAAGTCATCGATTACTTGGATTTCCCAAGAGCAGCTATAATCTACAACTTGAAATGGACAAGGGGCTTAAAATCATTCTTATTTATAGTTATCGACCTAAAAGAACCAGAAAAAGAACCTATCACACTTGAAAGAAAGCAGAGTTGCCGTATTTGAACGTATTTGATAGAGATGTTGTTTCAACTTTTCAGCAAGATGCTGAATTTCAGTATATCTAAGAGAAAATGAATGCTTTATTGCTAAAGCATAGCATAAAAAGTGTCCATGCAAGTGAAAGTAATAATTGCTATCAAAAGCATTTTCAATTATAAAATGCAACAGATTGAATCTGATTCAATACACGAAAGAAATGAGAAGAAATATATGTAAATTGAAGCGAGACATACATTATAGATTATAGTGATAGGTTTTCTAGACCAGTATATTTATGAGTCTCTGCGAGTAGGTAGAATGTAGATAGGTACTTGTTTGAAGTGTCTTAGCAGGAGTTTTTTGAAGAGTTCATATATACCAAATATGATGTAACAAACAACATTATTTTTACTTTGATGAATAACAGTTTGCCCTTTGATCATGTTGGTTCAAATCAATTTGACCTATTTAATGGATAAGTTTGTGAAGTACCTATCAAGACAAATGTTTGATAGATAGAATTTAAGATAGATTCTCATGACGTCACAAAACAAAACCAGATATGCTAAGTATAATACAGTTTTTCAAAAATTTTAATATTGAATGATGGATCTTTTCAAATACAAATGTATCTAATAATATGGAACCCAACTTCCCTCCTTGAGAAACACCACTTTTCATATAACGCTTTTTTTTATTAATAAATTTCAATGAGAGTTGAAAATATTCAGATTGGTACAATTCAGGAGGTAATAACTCCCTCTCCGGTTCTCTCATCTACGCCACTGGTCGCAGGTGATAATGAAGAGTGGTATGATATCGGACGACCGTACAGACATGTGTAGTTTTATTTTTTATTTCGTTTGGATTCAAAGAACGGACAACGTCAATGTTGGCAACCCGTTTTATGCAACAAAAAGATATTCTTATGATGTTATGCAAGGAACATTTGATGATAGTAATTATATTTCGTTTCATTGCAGTTTCTAACGTAACACGCCGTTACATCCTAGAGAAAATACGCGGAGGTGCTTGATGATGGAAACATTCCTTCAAATATACGAGATCTTGAGATGGTTTTGTCCAAATCGTGTACAGAGTTATCTTTAAAATATTGTAGAAGAAAGTATATCCGAAATTCTGGACAGAACGGCTAATACTTAATATTTGAGGTTATTTTGAATATATACGATCTATAGATCTCAACTTTTTTACGACAGGATTCTGAAATTTGATTTTTTTGTGGAACATACTAAAAATCGCTCGTTGAATTACACAAGTCAAAGGGAACGATTTTGTTTTCACATTTTTTGAAGGTGAAGTTACCCCGCATTTGGGTCTATTTTACCTTTTCTTAAAAACTCCCAATAGAGAAATGTTTCTGTCATGTAAGAGATAGCCAATGCAACGGTTTGCAATACATTTGTTATAAATTCTTATCTGTTTTCTTTACAAAAGCATGTGAAAATGTGGTTCAACTTTTGTTGAGCATACCGCCTTAAAAATATGTTCTTTCTTAAAAAAGTCAGTATAAAAAAAATCCTCTCAAAGTCTTCATAACATAAAGTCCTTGAATCCTAGCAGCCTAAGATAATACGTTATCAAAATTTGACATCTTCAGACCTCAAAGTGACTCAAATTTACACAAAATCGAAAAATACCTCTTACAATTTCAGGTTTGTCAAGAATGGTGTCAGTATCAAAAGAGCAAATATCCAAGAATCATTTCTTCAACACTTTTTGAGAGTCTGTCAAAATAATCTTCTTCACCTGTTGTCTGAGTTCAAACACTTCAAAGACAGCTGCGTCCCCAGACGAAGCTTTTGATCACTATGGACTGGAAGAGCCTGGCCAAATTCATTCGACTTAGAAGCAACGTTCATATAAATTAAAGAAGAAGAAAAAGCCAACTTCAGAGTGTCGATTTTTCGTTTTTCGTCGAGATCGTTCTGCACACCAATTAATAAAAAAAATGCACACGTCACTACCCAATCGATGGATAAGATACAAATGGAAAGTATCCGAACAATTTAGAAGTGGACAAAAGCATTTCACCCATTATAATTTCTCCAGGATGAAGAAAAGTAGCTTTCCCTCACTGTAATTGTTTTTTCTCTGAATCAGAGGTTCCAAATCCACCTTTCACTCATCTGTCAGTTAATATAAAATGTTGATGAGCTTCCCTACATTTTTTTGAGCAATACCAACTTGTGTAGTTACTAATGTCAGCAAGAAAACAAAATTGCTTCTAGCAGATGGATTAGATTCCATTCTTCGAATAAAGACAATGGAGACACATGAATGTCAAGCAGAAACACGATAATAATTGTGTTTATTTCGTTCGATTCCCAGGCCTGAATGCTGGAAACTGAAAACAATTTTTCGAATGAAAACAATAGACAAAACAACATTAACTCTAGCTACCAACTCCGAAGGTCATCGCAAAGATCAACAGATATGAAAAAGTTGAATAAATGCATTTATTAAGACATTATGCAACGATGTCTTAGTCACCGCGATATCGGTGGATACGAATGATAAAAACCTTCATTACAGATGCATTGAATTCTGTTTCTTTAACATTGTTTCAGCGGCACACTGCGTTTCAGTTTTTATGGCGGATCCGGTTGGATTTATTTTTCTAATGGTTTTACATGAATAAAAATCATTTTTATTATGAGATTCTGTCGTAATAAAAGTCTCGGAGATACCTGTTCTGATGGAGATAGACAAGTTACGGGATGGGCAAGTTTAATTATTTTTTCATTTTACAGAGTAGATTAAAACATCTCCAAGCTAGGACTTTCATAGAATTATTGACTGTGAAAGTGTGTATAATACATCGTCCCTGCCACTTCATTCACAAAGTTCTGATGTCAAAGATAGCTCTGCTAAATCTTTGGTTGAATTGAGAAATTTGATTTGAGTAGGGGAGACCATAGTCAATGGTGAGTTCCACGAGGCATTCATTGACTCAGTTGTATGTTTCAATTCTGGTGCAAATTATAATAGCGTCTATCTGCCAAAAATGGTTATACTCTTATTCTAAACATTTTGTTGGTCAAATTTGCCTGTCTTATATCTGAGGGCATGTGATTAAACATTGATCCCATTATATTAAATAGAATTCCTGACCAAATTTGTTGAAGGAATTGTCAGTATTAACGCGGTGAGGCGGAAGCCTCAAATAGGGAGATATTTTCGTGAATGAAGCAAACCGATTCCAGAATGAACAAAACAATCACTTTTAAAATCTTTTGCTCAACGAACTTGTGTTTGCACCAATCACGGTTACTGTATTAGTACTGCACCGTTTCTGCAGTACTAATACAGACAGAAGTGGTGATGAATTGCATACTCCCCAAAACGGTATTCCATAACGTAGGTGGGATTCAACGAGGGCGTAATACACCGTTCTGGCTGTTTTGATTCCCAAATTTATTGAAGTTACTCTCACTGCATAACATCCAGAAGAAATTTTACTTTCAAGTTATTTGATATGTTCAATGAATTTGAGCTTATTTTCAATGTGGATACCTAGAAATTTAGATTGAGTCTCGATCTTGATCACTAAGTTATCACCAAATGACAGGTTATCAAGAGCACATCTGAATGATAAAATGTTTGTTTTAGTTAAATCGAAGGATAGCAAATTAGCATCACACCACACCTTGATTTTTTCATATCAGTAGATATTGCAATGTGTAAATCATTTGAGTTTTTGTTGTTCCACAATATCGTCGTATCCCCAGCGAAAAGAGTGAAATTTCCAGAAATGCTCAAATTTACAATGGCATTGACATATAATAAAAATAAGATGGGTCCTAGAACTGATCCTTGTGAGACACCACATGAACTTTCTTTTTTTTTTAAGTCCTGTTGTTGTTACCATTTTTACCATTTGATTCCTTCCTGAAAGGTAAGTAATATAATTACCAAAAATAAAATTTAAAAATCTTAGAGGAAACAAAAATTAATTGGGTATATGGTTGCTTATTCAATTGGATGTCCAATTAATGAACTGTTACCAGGATCACTTGAGATAGTACCTGAATTACCTATATCTATTCATCAGGCTTATTTTCTACCTGATACCTGATATTTTACCTAGTTCTGCTATATATTTGGACTTCTTTCAATATGTCGTTCAGGCGAGATTGAGACGATAAAGTGTCTGTGAGTGTTATAATAGGTTCTATAAATATAGGAAAGAGTGAAGATGAAAGTTGCATCCTTACTGGATCGTTATTTGACAACATTGATGAGTCAGGAAATTTGGAAACAGATTTTTTTCGATTCCGATGAACAAAAACGGCTTGTTCCTCTTGGAAATTTAGGTTTGGGTTCCTTCACGGAAGACATATTAAGCGGTGAAAAATTGGAAGAAGAAATCGAAAGTGGTTCCGAAACCTACGATGTCACACAAATAAAACAAGATGGTACTGGGGTTGAAGACTTTGGTTCGCAAGTCAGCTTACCTACCGAAGGAAATGGGTCACAAGGCAGCCAAAACGAAAGAGATTTCAGTCGCGAACATTTCAGCCAAAGTAGCCAAAGCGGATATTATTCTGATACTAATGATGAAGAGATAAAACGTGAAAAGAGACGGCGAGGAATCTCCGATTTACCCTGTGATAGACCTGCGAAAAGAAGGCGAACTGATCCAGTTGTTGTTCGGTTGTCTGGTCTACCTTTGCGGAAAATGGAAGATTTACATCATGACACCGAAATTAAGATCCATGATTGTTGAACATTTAGTGAAAGTGAGGGTAAAGGTGCCAATGTTCCTCAAAATCCTATGCAGGAAGATGATGATGCAGGCCATCTTTGGTTTGGCTTTGAATTTTCATTTTTTCAATATAAGTTATCCTAAGTAAAAATTTGACTTGTGTATAATTATTTTTCAATAATTGGTTTGGAATAGCGAATATCTCCCTCGGTAATTTTTTCCCATTACGAAATCCATCCATCCACATCCGTGCACCAATCTGAACTCAAAGAAAATTGGGAGTGAGTGTTGTCCGGAAACTTTGGTATGTTATATGTAATAACGAAACCCAAAACTGTATAAAACGTACATAAATCACTTGAAGTCAAAAAAATCTTAAATGGAACACGAATTCACAATTTTTCAAGGAGACAACTGGCCATTGTTTCATTTTCTACTGATGAATAATACCGTTGAAAAAACCACAACATAATTGAATATAAAAGAATCAGAAATACCCTTTCTTCGTAGAAACCAGGAAACGAATTATCTGTCATTAATGTTTTTTTTATTATTAAAACGCTTTTATTAGCTTCACCTGTTTGTATGTATGTTTGTTTGATTGTAATTCTCGAGTTCGGGATCTGTACTTGACAGAATTATCGACATTATTGCTTGATCTATTCGCGGGCAGATGGCGCTGTATGTAACCTCCTTGTTATTTCGACATTATTGCTTGATCTTGATCACTTTACATAATATAATAATAATAATAATAACGTTTATTCATATTTGTTTTTTTTTCATGGTTTTTTAGCTTAATCTAGTTAATTAGTAAATGAACAAAGATAATTCCCATTCAAGACATTACGGTTGCGCATGAGTCATCTTGTTTCATTACTTTAAAAACGAATTTATGTTGAGAAGTGGTATGGAAAACAGTTGTAAATATATAAATATCAAAGCATACTTGAATAAACATTATAAAATATATATCTGATAAAACTATAAAGGATATACATGAAAATTAAATAAAGATATAGATGTAAAAGT
>WOGO01000364.1:0-24837 GCA_015342085.1 Leptinotarsa defecta | reverse complement strand
TATCAACGACTTATTGGAAAAAACCAAGAATCCAATATATTGCTATGCTGACGATAGAACACTTGTCCCGTCATTCCATTTGGATTCCAGGTCATTGGCTAGGAAGGCACATCATTATCGACAGCAGGAGGTCATATATTTTAATTAGGATTTAGAAGTGATTTCGAATTGGGGTGAAAGTAACCAGGTTCAATTCAATGCCACAAAAACCCAGGCATCGGTTTTCTCCAAGAAGATGAATGTCTCCAAACTGGATATAATAATGTCAGGTTAGGCAATTTCGCTTTCCGCTTCTATAAGTTTGTTGGGGGTTGAAATGGACACCAATATGCCTTGGCACAATCATTTCGCTGGAATTGCTTCTCAAAAGCTTGAAACACTGATTCTAACCAGAAAACTGTACACACCTCAACAACTTTTGATGCCGTATAAAGCTCAGATCAGACTTTCTTTGTAGTATTGTTTTCATGTATGGAGCTCTACCTCCAAAAATACCTTGAAGTTGCTGGATTCCATCCAGAAAAGAGCCATCCATATGATTGGAGACGCGAATATCTCGTGCAATCTTGATAGCCCGAAACATCGGAGAAAGGTTGGAGATTTGTCTCTCTTTTATATAGATACTTCCACAGTGTTCAAGTGACTTGGCACATTTGATTCCAGCAAGAGCGGTACATATCAAAAATACGCGACTGGCTGTGGCAGCTCATCGTTTTGAGGTTCAACTCAGTACATCTCAAACTTCCACTGTTTAAGAACTCTTTCATCTGGAGAACTGCGTTTTTATTGAATAATCTTCCTGAGAACGTTTTTCTAAATGGGTTTGATCTCCAGCGATTCAAATCCAATGTGAATCGCTACTTTCGCACGGGCACCGCTCTGTGAGCGCCTTAGGGATTTTCCTGTAGTGCTTGTGTTTTGTCCTTAAAGAAAAGTTCTAACGATTTATATGATCTCTTCTAGATGAATTGAATGCAAGCTACCATCCAAACAAGAACCCTCTCTGATTGATCGCAAACTTCACCTGTTTTTTCTTACACTAATTGATACAATTCACACTTATAGGGTAAATCTTGCACTGAATTGTATAAGTGATTGTAAATATGGATTTTCATGAAGTTATCTTTCAGTATCATCCAATGATTTGTCTTTGTTTGTTATTATAAAAAAAATTGTATGTTTTATCACGTCGACTGCATTCATTTTTAGACCCGAATTTTCGATAAAAGTCACTTCAAAAAATTCATTCATTTTCATAATCAAATAGTGGTGAAACGGAATAGGGACGCATGCTATTCACAAGAATCGAAAATGCATAGAATTCTCACTTGAAAAACAGAAACTTTAGCAGTTAATAATAGAGTTAATCAGCACCCATTCTTTTCGTCCTGTTTCAGGTTAGCCATGCTTTTCAACTTAGTATTTTCGTCATGTCTCAAGTCAATCATGGTATTTTCAGTTTAGAATATTTTATGGATACGTCAACTTCAGTGAAAAAACGCAGTTAAGATACGAGCAGTGTTTATCGTGGAAGTGATTTTACGACAAATGTTTTGATTCCACCTTTTTATAGATCCTGCATCCATAAGGGATATCCAGAGTCTCTTTTCTTCTAAGATTTTGAAACAGGGGTTCCCGTTTGAATACTCCGGTTTTATTGAGGTCTTGGTTCTGTAGATCACTATAGCTTTCAAAAAGTGTGTCTTATCTACTTTAGAAGATTTGAAACAACAGAATTGAAAGAAACTTCCATTCAAAAAGTTATATCACAGCGTGGATATAACTTTTAGGGTATACTTCAGGGTTCTCTACCGGGTTTGTACCTTATTTCACATAACTATTTGCTAGAAGAATTATTTCAACGAATTAGATTACATTCAAACTTGACTGTGATGTTTCACAATTGAATGGTCATAGATAATATCACATATACTAAATAGCATCTAAATGTTATAGTTAACTCAAAAGAAATGACACCAAATACAGCAGTGAAGACGTACCACTATTTGACTGAAACAAACTTGAGAAACTGTACTGTATTTTCGGAATTTTACCATTCTGTATATAAAGTGAAAAAGCGAACTGGACAATGGAAGACATGTAGATAATTCGTTATATGAAAAGGAATTTTAATGATCACCTGTATGATGGTGACGTGACATTTGGATAGTTTGAAATATCTATATCTAACATATTACTTAGGACACCTCAAAAACTAATGATTTTTCGAAAGTCGCGTAAGTGACTTTCTAGTTTTTGGGAAGAAACTGATACATATGTTAAAAAGCAGCAGTTTGCAAAATTTTATAATTTTATCCAAGATGTAGGAGCTGCAGAATGACAATGCTAATACAGGTTCAACTGATGTTCAAAAACCAATTCTCTCTTTTTCTCTATCTTTCGAATAGGACTGATTGCTCATGTTCATTTTACATTGATCTCAAAAACCCCACAAACAACGACTTCATGAGATTATTCATCCAGTCAAACTACTAGAGAGTTTCGGAAAATTACTACACAGTTCCACTGAAGCAGTTCAGAAATACAGATGAAATGAACAGAGAGAGCAATAAAGATTGGATGAGATTCAGTTCGATTATATTAAACTCGAAATAAATTGTCCACAAATACTTGAGAAAAAATAATTTTGAATACTTAGTGATATAAAATACGAAACCCAGAGTATAGCTATCAATAGTAGTTATAGTAATAATATTTTCCTGGAGGTAAATAATGATGGGAACATTTCATAATGGAGATTGAAGGATATCGAAAAATGATTGTAGTTGACAATTTCTTAATTTGTTAAGTCATTACGATCAAATTGAATAGATTTCCTTACAATATATTATTGGAACTCATGTCTATACAACTTTTGAATTATAAACTTCTTACTACTTTGTGTAACTTTTTTAAAAAAACTGGGGGTTACCGGTGAATGAATAAATGAATGAATAGGCATTATTTACTCACTGTGAAATTGTATAATACTGAATCAACACGATTCCATGAACAGAACGTCTACAGTTAATAACTTCTTTACATTTTCAAGGACCATTGAATATCATACACACTGACAATCAAAGTCGCACTTTTGGCCAGTATTTTATAGAGGCTGAGTTTGTGGCTATTCGTTTTTGACAAATAAGCTTATAATTGATTGATATGGCAGTTTCACTTGTAATCACTACAGTTACAAAAGCCCATCAGGGGTATTCATGTTCAGCGCATATTCTATTTGTTGATTACCCAAGACATTTCAGTGTTACATATTCATAAAAGTACTATATTTTCACTTTTGTTTCAGTTGCTATCACATTGTAAGTTATTATTTCAAGTGACAACATAATTTTTCGTATATAATGAATGAATACTCCATCAATAATTTATTAAGGAGCGAAACTTACGTATTTCATCACACATGACTCGTTTTTTGTTATAAAACCCTGATGGCGATATTTTGTTTTATAATAATCGTAATAGTTTGATCATATTGATGTTCATATCAAAAACAGTTAAATTAGAAATGGAATGGATATTACATTTCGAATTCTCCATTAAAGTTATTGTAAACGGTAAAATGTACATTAGTATGTGACTCAACCGAAATATAAAGAACAATCAGAACATATTCTCTCAACCATAAGCTTTTGTGTACTAATCCTCCCCCCCCCTCCCCCGCCAATGGAGACATTCCTTAACGTATCTTTGAAGAGATGCCGAGTTTTTGCCACTTCTTCAGATTTCATGATGTATTCTGTGCGCTAAAGTCTTATTAGCACTATTTAAGGAAACCATTGTGTCAATGCTCAACTTTTTACTTTTCTCTCGAAAACAAGAATGTCTTACCTGCGACTAACAGTAAGCAATAAACTTTTTCCCGACATACACCAGTATCAGTTCAGTACTCTGCCAAAAAAATGTTCGAACAATGTTTACATCGGCATTGCCATAAAAATCAATGGTAGTGATTTGTCATTGACATCCGACATTTTTCCACAGTATCAAGCGTGCCTCATAGTGCGGTAGCAATTGACTCGGTACTCACTGAATCAATCACTGGTTTCAATTCATCTGTGTGAGAACATTGCTTCAGGTATAATTATTACCAAAATTTGTCAATAACACATCTCTAGTCTTATTGACTAAATAGTTCCTCAAACATTCACCATGCTATCAATTGTTTGTCAGGATTCACTTTATTGCTATCTCCATGTTGTCAGAAAATACATCTATACAATAAGAAACTGAAAATTTTGGCAATAAGAATATATAAGGAAAAAAATGACCCCACCTCAGTTTCCCATAATCATTTATGTAAGTAAGGATTATAGTTTTGTTATAAAATAGCAAATTTTGTAAACCTGACTTGAAAATGGATTTATGTCGAAACCACTGGAAATGAAAAAAAATAACATGAATAAATTATTAGTTTATGAGTGGAGTATTGAAAAAAAATCAAGTAAATATAGGAAAAATAACAGAAAAAAATTCGTGACATGCATATCGAAATACCATTTCAAAACCATACAAGTCTTCAAAAATTTAACTTGACCGACTGATGAACTCTTTGTATAAAAAATTAATTGAAAAGATAAAAAACTCCATAAGATATTTTACTATCATTTATATGCTGTTAACTTTTACGAGCATGTATTGAAAAATTTCTAGGCTAGTATTATAGCTGCATACAAAATTTTAAATACAAAGAAATTTATAATTAAATTAATTTCCTCTCAATTGAAACGAACCTGTAACGCCTTTGGACCTTTGGAAAACTGTTGTTCCTCCAACTAAACCTACACAACTTCTGTCACTTCGTTGGAGGAAAATTTACGACATATCTAACTTTTTTATTGTTAAGAAAATATGTGATATTTGGATGGAGCCAGATGAGCCAGATTCAAGTTTACTGTACTCAAATATAACACTCCATTCTGAGATTCTTACTGAACATTTTACAAAACCTCGACATTTTTTTTACATATGCGGGTGGAAATCTTCCAAATTGTTATTTGAATGAGTTATGTTGAATTCTAATCGAGTATCAGCAAGTTCCATCCATGACTTTGCATTTCTTTCAAACCGAGCAAAGATCGAACACGATGCTTCTACTCTGGCACACTTTTGTCCAACCTGAAGATATTTGGAGATCCATTTTACAGGAATTTATCACAGGTCCAAATCAAAGTGAATTAGATGACGAGCATGTCCATATGAAATATTTGGTGTTTCAGATATTGGTTCTAGCCCAATTCGACGGTTTGATAAAATCCAGTCACGAACTATTTCGATATTTATGTAGAAACACTTCTTTCCAACCGGTCTGTGACAAAATTAATGGATTGAGTAGTAGAAATACTAGAATACTCTTGGAAGCTAATACTAGAACCAAAATATTCAAAAGAGTTGAATTTGGAGAAATGTAATGAAATGATATAAAAAATTATAGAAGATAACTGAATAATGAGTGTAATGATTTGTTAGGGAAACAGTTTTCTGACTTGAAATGAATAATATCCATTAGAAAGTATTACTGAGGATAATCGAAATTTCAATAATTTACAAAAAGTTTACTAAAACAAAGAAAAATAAAAGACTGAGAAAAAGTTTTCAACCAGAACAGTGTGCAGTGGTAGATTTGAAATATTTTTCCCTCTATTTCCTCATCGACATTTGTATTTGTTCTTGATTTTTGTTCTATCGTTACAAAACAATTGCAGATAATTTGTGGTGATACTTTTTGTCGATAATAGAAGAAATATAAGGACCGATACTCTCCATCGAAAAACAAATCATCATTGTCAATACCCGATTTTTGTCTTGTGTTAAAAAAATCAGTTTGCGCTATTCAAAAAATGAGTACCATAGTTTCAACCATTTTTTAGTTCAATTTCTTGGAGATTTTATTTTTGTGGCACAATTTTTGCACTGATCTCGGTGTTCTGTATCTGTATCTGTAGAGTAGGGAGAGTGAGTGTAGATTCACAGCACTTAGGCCATATGGGACCCATTGTACATCCTCCTGGGGAGTTGTTCTCTTAGGTTATTGTCCATCCTGTCCTTTGCAGAAAGGTGAACAGGTCACTAGGAACAGACACTCTCTTTGGCAACCTTGAGGTGTCTCATGGTGGCATCCGCGGAGGTTTTAAAAGGTGCAGCGATATTACTGTTGTTGCACGGCTTCTTCAACCTTCTTGGGGTTCCCTCCGTGGAGGTGCACAAGTGTGGGAGCTTTCCTGCAGGGGCAGCCGATTTCTTGCCTTCATTCAAGGCGGAGCTCTTGGCGCCCGCCGCAGGAAATGCCTTGCTGTTGAAGGTGATCTGCTATGTCCAGCCTCATTCCAAGCGATATATTGGGTTGGACATTTCTGTTCATCTCTAGCCATCGCCTTAGACTGAGGTGAGCACTTCTGTGCAGCCTCGGAATTGGTTTTTGTTTTTGTTGTTTCTGTTTTTGTGTTGTTTCATTAATGTGTATTCCCACGAGTAGCAAGGAAAGAGTTGGTCACCTCTGGCAGAGCCTCGCATTACCAGAGGAACGCTGATTACTATGAGGTTTCGCCTTGTTCCCCAAGGGGATCGTACGTGACCACATATCACCCTGCGGCCATTCAGCTGTCGGCACGATTCCTCACACCTTAGCTAGATAGGCTGGTCCACGGTGGTATCTTTTGCAAAGGCTTTTGGGGGGTTTTAGTTCCCGTCGCCCTACTTATTCCTGCCACTGACCAGGAATCTGGCGACCCAGTTCGTAAGGCCACATTGGCTTCCCGGACAGGGCCTCCAGTCCCCTGGCCGTTCCCCTATCCGCCATCTGGGGACGCATCCAAGCACGGATGATGTCGGTGTTTTTACCGATTCACTTTTTTTTTTCAAAAACTCTCGTAGCAAGAGATAGTCCTGCAAGAATTGAAATCCGTACCGCGTCTTTTATTCAGTTCTTCAATGAAAAATCATTCAACTGATCAATATTTTCCCAAATGACTTGAGATGAACTCAGCAGGTCTGTGAAAGGAGTGTTGTGTTCTTCATCATTGTGCCATAGGTCTATATTTCACAGGAGGTGGACCCCAAGTAATCACACCTGGCATATTCTACGCATCTTGGATCACATCAAATTTAATGTATATACATATTATTAACAATGATATCTGTGAATGCTAGTATGTCCATTATATTGATACGGAGACAAATGTTGCCATTTGTCCCCGCACTATCAACGAATAAAGGCATCAAAGGAATCCAACGAGTAGATCGTACAATCCGAATCGGTTTCTTGACCATATGGGAAAAGAGATAATCATGCTCTATGCATATTGAGTAGGAATACGTGATTGATGAAATTGCAGGTAGTGATATTGACACTCAACTTTTTTCACTAGAATATCCGCGGGAGTCTTAGTTTCGAGAAATTACGGATAGAGCTTTCACAATGACGTGGATGAAAGTATTCAGACACATAGTAAATATCAACGTCTTTGTTTTGGAACAAAGGTAATAGAGTTGGTATCCAACCCCGTGTAATATTATTGACATTGTCAAAAAAAAGACTTCACTGAGTTAATATTCAGTTTTGAACTATAACGTGAAACTAAATTGAAAAATCAATTTTATCAAATCAATAATGAATCATTTATCAAGTGTAATTATTATAACATCAATTATCAATACCCTACAGCACCTTTTACCTTCTACAGTAATTGATTGCTTTAATTAGTTTCTTTGCAATCGATCCTATAAAAAAGTCCGGAGGGATCGAATCGGGAGATATGGGTGGCCATTCTGTGAAACATCTCCTTTCAATCTATCAACTTGAGGACCTGACATACTAGTACTAAGTTATGGAAAATAGTACATCATGTTGACAGACTACCCCATTTCGCAAAAGAGAAGTACCTGGATGGCGTTGTTAATGTATGTCTTAACATGATTATTATGCGAATTGTTATATCCGTCAACACTCAGGTTCGCTTTCAACAAGATAGTTCCGATAATACGGGTAACCAAAATTTCATACATTCACTTTGAGGGGCATTTGGTATGAATTTAGTGTGCTATATCAAGATTTGAATCACTCCATTATCGAAAATTTTGAATATCTATTTGCTCTAGCGGATGAAAGTTACATTCATTCAAAAAATATGTAGTGTTCTGCAAAGATGTACTGCAGTTGAAGCATTCGGAGAAAATTCCACGAATTCAAAATCAATCCAGCTTCGTTCATTCAATGAATCATTTCTATGGTCTATTTATATGTGGTCGGTCGGTAGCCAAGTGCTTTGTTCACTCACTCGAATTGACTGCCGTGTTGGTCGATGGTTCAAGCCCTAGTCTGAACGATCGATCTTCACTTGCTATCGTCCAACCCGTGTTAGGAATCACACGTTAAAAGATAAGACCCCGTTAGTCCTTAGCTCGCACAAGTTTCAACTTCTGAGGGTTGTCGTTCGTAGGGGTGCGACAGCTGGTTAACGGAAAAAAACAGATTTTAAACAAACAGAATAGATTGCTGTTTCTGCAACCATGTTGAGAGTTTCATAATATTTTGTTGTTTGACAAATATTCACTTATTCTTCTTGCAATAATGTTTTTGAAACGGCACTGTATGTTTGTGTATCAACGAAATGAAAAAAATTAACAAAGGTTATTATGTACTTTTTAAAACATATTCGTTGATTTTTAAAGAGAGCTTCTTCACATGTTCATTCTGCATAATAAAGAATCAAATTATTTCAAATATACATCACTCAAATGTATCTGCTTGATAAATGAAGATAAACGACAACTAGTATATAGTCAAAACAAATATCTCAATATTTTTCTATTGTACTACAACTTTCTATTCTGGTTTTCAGGATCTACCAGAAACTCGAGATAATATCTTGACGGAAAATACTCCACCTTCTATAGAGAACCTCCTGCAGAAGACGAAGAAAAAACAAAAGAAAAATAAGTAAAATAGTATATGTTTGAAAATGTAGTTTTAAATAGAATACTTTAGAGAGGGATTATGTTCGAGACGAAGTGTTCGTAAGTAGTTTCATCTAATAACGTGCGGGAAAGCGCATGTCATTACAGACAACACGCGGACATTCGATTGATATCCAGTGAACGTTCAATTTATTTCCGAATAATATATTATGGGTGTCCAGAGTGTACCTACCAACCTAGATGACTTACATTTTAAAAAATCTCATCCACCAAAGGATATCCATTCCAAGTTCATATATCTTATGGATACCCATAGAATATTCTGATCAATAGGTATATTTTATACTTATATCAGTTGAGCAACATTTCAACAAAAAGTCACAAAATGTCTCCTAGTTACGCCACTTCGTTCTTAAATGTTTAATAACATATTTTTAAATTATGTTGCACCCTCTGAGTATTATCGTGACGTGATAGGAATACCTACTATCTAGATATTCGTTCATTTATGCCAACGACATCAAATCTTTTCAACTACTCGTTTTCGAATATTTATATTAGATATGCCCATAAATCAATTTACTTTCATAATGTTTCTGGATTCTTGAAGAAATATTTTTCTATGATATACAATGCGTCCAAAATAAGGAGAGCCAGCATGTGAAAATTGAAAACCCCAAAAGAAACAGAGTCTGTCAAATTAGAAAAAGTTGCCTATTTTAGAGCCTATTTGAATGACTCCAAAAAGGTTAACTTATACCGGGTGATTGTATTTTTTATTTTGTTTTTATTACCTCAACTACGAGGATCTCCACTGATGGGTGGAAAGGGGAAATGGTCGAAATAGAATGAATGGAAATAATAGTGAAGAACAACAAATCTAATAATATCACTTGATCTGTTTAATTTTCTAGACATTATTCTTGTTATCTCAGCGACTACTTGAATACTGCTGAAACAAAATATGTTCTGCCTTTTTCACAGATATGTCTTTTTGTTCCCTTAAACCGTGGTTGACTGAATATTGTTTCTATAGTACAAATTCAATATGCCAAAACACAGTCCACTTAAAAAAAATTAAGTTTATCTTGGATTTTTGTAGACGAAACGTCAAAATGAAAATCTGTAAACGCCATCTTGCACAGCTTGAGAAGTGTGAAAGTGTTTTTGTTTTGTAATACCTTCTTAAAGAATATCATCAGATAAAACTGAAACGAAATTTATCTGAACCAATGACATTTTTTTTTATTTCAAAACCTCATTCGAATAAACTCTGAAATGAGCAACATTTTCAATTTTAACCGACTTTGTATCTCTCACGGCTTCTGACTTTTCCCATGATGTTACCCTTATCTTGGACACAAAGTATACTCCTCGGGTAATAGCATTCAAATTATACATCAAATTACAGTTGAATGGAAAAATTAATAACATTGATATTTTTCCAGATGGATTCTATGAAAGTATTTCGAATATAGTAAACAAATTTTGAATATTCAGTATGTTTCATTAAGAAACTTGTCCAAAGCCGACGAAAAGCCGTGAGCTGCAGATTTGTATGTCAGATATTTCACTCCACAACTGAGACATTATCAAATGCAATGAGGCAACAGACAAAGAGCTCAAGTTGTCCTCACATCAGATACTATATTTTGCTAGGTAGGATTTTAATCGCTAGCATAAAATTGATATAAAGAAAACGCTTTTCCCACACCAGGACTAAAACACTCTCTCTCGATGCTCGTTTCGCTAACCAAGTTAGTATCATCAGGAAATGATAAGGAATAAATTTCTACATACAATATAATTATGTTCATTTATACTTATAAATCACCTCAGATAATGGGGGTCATCAAATGAGGTCAATAAATTGTTTTTTGTGACGCGTGTTTTCCTAGCCAAGTAACTATCATCATTTGATGATATATTCTGTAATCTGCTGATGCATCATCAAATGATAAATACTTTATCATCCAACCTTCGTTATCTCATCACAAAAAGTAATGATATAAGTAGACCTAAATGTAGAAACTTAGTCTTTATTCAGATGAGTCTAACAATAAGTTAAACGCGCCTTGAGAGACAGTGTCTTTTTATCTGGTGTGGGAAAAGTTTATTGTTTTGGTTACTACATTATTGGAATGTTTCTTCGCGGTTTTATTACATTGGTGATAGGCATGGCTTCGTTACTATTGGTGCAACATCTGTGTTGATGAACTTCTATCGCCTTAATATATACTCTCAGATAGTTTTGTCAAGTACTTATATTTCTTCAAACAGGATAACGCAAGTGCCTTCTTTCAATGCATGCTAAGCTACAGATTATTTGTAGGTTTGCCCCAAGCGACAATTTCTCTTGTGTTCAGAGAGCCGGAAACTTACACTTGTTTTCGTAGTTCCGATGCAGACCGACCTGCAGCTACAAGGGATCCGATATACCCCTGGTGTTGCTGAAAGCTCTCTAAGTTCCTTGTCTAATCTTAGATTCTGATAGTTTCCGTTGGCGTGAATATTGGTTTCACACTGTGATTCTCTAGAGTTTTTCCAATCCAGTTTGTAACATAGAGGATCAAAGTTTTTTCATTAACGAAGCTCGCTGGAGTTACTTTGGCATTCTCTTTCCTGGGTCGCCTGCTCGAATTCTACTTCCCATTCCCTTTGAAGGCAAGTTTTCGTTGTTTGAGTTTCATGAGAAGACTCAAGTTCACGAATGCGTCGGATCCTCTCAACGTTTTAATTACACTTTTCTTTGAGATGGGTAAGGAATAGAAAAAACAGGCAATACAACCAGGAGAGGGTAACTCTAGTAAGGTCTATTATTCTGGAGAAACATAGTTCGAAACCAATATACAGTCAAACGAAAACTAAGGACTCCAGAGAGCCTTCAGGAGCACCGATGGAATAAAATTGGAGAAACATTCCAATAATGAATCTACTATGATGACAACTACAGTACTTCGTCCGCTGTCTCATCATCTTTGATGTCTACAGCATAAAAACCTGCAGACAATTGCTAACAAACCCGAAAAATGTCCGATTTTTCTGTTCGAATCTAGATCATAAATGAAATTTGAAATGATAAAAATTCATTTACAAGAGAGTTATAAAAGATTTGATATGTGTAATGTAATAGTCTTGTTTCAATTATGAAATATTTTTATTTATGTTTCTGTCAATTTTGTGATTAACAATTGAATTTTACTAGTAGATTGGAAGTACCATCAGTTTTCGTTGTAAGGTAAATTGAGACAAAAAATATTTTTGGTGAATAACTAGGTAAATAATTAGCCTCTTTCCCCATTTTGTTAAAAAAGTTGAATGAATTGTGTTTCAATTCAAGCTAAGTACACTGATAAATTAATAAATATTGAAAATGAAACTAATATAAAATTTATCAGAATTCAGAAACTCAATAAGTGGAATAAAGCTGATGGTACTAAAATGTTTGTATTTGCCTTATAATCTGTAGATGATTTTAAGCAAATAGGTTTTAAATCACGTATACCTTACTATCATTGTATCAATTAAGAACTATTTTCATATAGTTCATATTTTACTGTGGCTAGTCTCAATAAATAGATTTGTACATTTTGATATTACTATTTTCATTACCTTTAAAATAAATACCTATGAAGTCAATATATTCGTGTTTCGACATATCATCACTAAAACAAGAAACCAAATGAAAAATGATTTTTCAATGAGAAATGAATTGATTGTTCAGTACATTCACTGCCAAAGTTAATTAGGATTTACTTCTTGCTACAAAAATATGACTTTGAGCACAATAACAACGAACGAGCCCGATTCGGTTCAATCCGTTTTATCAATCAAATAAAGTTTTTGTCATAATAATAATTTTGACATAGAATAATAGATTACTCGTCAGCTTGCCAGGTGTCAATTTCAATTAAACAAATATATTCATAAACAATATTCATATATTCATCTTCTGCACTGACCTCAAGCTTATTACCTGATATTATGGAGTTAAATGTCAATGTATTTAGGCAATTATTAAAAGTTCCGCCATTTTGTAGTAGTTGAAGATATTGATATTATATTCTAGGGTTGTGAAGCATTTGTCAGGAGCTTCAGAGAGATGTGTCAAAAGACCCCCCTTTCCATTTTTTTCCCAGATGGCGCCCAGTCGCCATCTTGAAAGTTTCATCTGTCAATTTCACTTCAAAATAAAGTATTCATGCATTAATTTCATTATCTCAAATTTCAATTTTTTGAGTTGACCCGTTCAAAAAATAAAAGAGAGGGGCATTAAAGAAATACACTGTATTTTAGTATTTGTAAAACTATAAATTATATAAATATTACAATCGAGTTCAGCCTGAATAGTGATTTTTTGCTTGATGTACAGGGTATATCAAGATATGTTATTGGACAAACTGCTTCCTAATGGAGAGTAATGGACGGCATTTTTTTAAAATAATCGATAATATACAGGATGAATATCACTAGAGTTTTATCCCAACATCTTCAAGAGGAAGTTTAATCTTCCTCTTGAAGATGATCACTTGGTGATCGAAATGCGTGTCGGGGTGTTGAAATAACGGTTTAGTGTTGGGATAAAACTCCAGTATTATTCATTACTGAACCAAAGGTTCCTAAAAGTGCGTCACAATATACAGGATGTTCAATTATAAAATTTTATTTTTATGGGATACCCTATCTATTTTCACTCGATTCAAGAAAAAATGTTAAGAGAAAATCAATCAAGTTCAAATATATAGCACCTAAATTCAAAAAAGTACTTTTACTTTATCTTCTGAAGACGCGAGTTTAGTTGATGAAACACGCGTTGAGAAGAGTGTTGTAGTTCTACCTTTCAGCGCATAACAACTTTAGTAAACTGTACATCACTCTCAACAACATTTATTTCCACTTACCTATAAACGCAGCTATTGTCCATCTACAACATCAGTTAAGTATAAAAGTATTTTTATTCCAAAACTGGATAAGAAAAACGTGGTTACTATGATCACGATGTCAAATTTGAGAAATCTGAGAGTGATAAGTAGGTAACATAAATTTCGTGACAGAAACAAGGCCACGCGTAATTTATGAAATATTCTTGAACCGATTTGAACAGTTTCTTGTTATTCTCAAATATTTTCAAGTTATGAGTTTATGGCAAGAAAGTGTATTCACACATCAATAGAATCCAACCACTGTCGATTCTGAACATTTTAAAGAGTTTAAAAACACAATTATTATATATCAGTTATTCTTCAATATTTTCTATTCTATTGTATTTATAGAAAAATAATTTGTTTTGTAGAACTCAATGAAGACATCAGTTCTGATAAGGTTGCCAATCCTCTCAGGGATCAATCAGGTGAACAGATTTCTGGATGAAAACATGTTTCTGAAGATTTCTTTTGATGAAATGATTGTGGAATGAGGTTTTCGTAAATTCAAAGACAGGTAGGTACCAATCCTACAAAAAAAACCTAAGTTGCAAACAGAAGGGAAGACTCCTACTCGATGACAAATAAAATTCATAGGTTTGATCTATAATTGCATCCAACTAATATACCAGGCAGTAAACCATTATTGTTTATTTTTGCTATTTTCACAACGCAGAGAGAACATATTCTTCGTTGAAACATGAGAGAAATAAGCGTCATAGGTACATTAGTTAAATAATTAGGATATCAGTTAAGAGAGTTCAGTGATCATTAATCAGGTGAGGTTGAAAAGAAGGGGGGTTAGCAAAAAATCAAGAAATGTCACAAGGGGGAGGGGGGTGTAGTAGTAGGATATCACGTGTATTAACTTTTTCGTGAAACGCGCGGTTTTTAAATCGACAAGCGACGTGTAATGTGACTTTGACTCACCGTTGCCAGGCAACGAAAGAAGTCCCCGCGCACTGCGCACCACGACGACCGCCCGGCTTGGTTTGTCAGTCGCCAGTTAGGTATACAGTTATAATTCAAATTCGACCCCCCACCTTTGGGATCTCCTAAACTACAGGAGATACGTCGAAGTTTAATTTGGAGCAAAGTTGCGTTTTTTGTGTTTAACAAAATTCCGAGTATTTCCGGAAATATCCGAAAAAAACTGAAAATTGGAATTTTCGTTTTCCATTTTTTTCTAGCGTTATTTGATAACATAGCTGAATTCCAAAAGCACATTTTCATTGACACTTCTTCTCAGTTACAGATTTGCTATCCTACGTTTCGTCTTCTGACAATCAACATCAACTTTTTTTCTATTACCTATGGGTGTCATATTGTTTTTTTATACAGAAAACTTGTGTTTCTCATTTTAATTTCATTGATGTATTATTTGTTATGTTCTGCTCTTCTGAAATCACAGGTATTAAATTAATGAACACTAGTTGCCAAAAATAGTTTGCACAAATACTTACCAAGAATGACGTATGGAAGCAGGAAATACCTGCAGAACTCCTAATTGCATCTTAGAACTGAAACGCGCTTACATTTTTATTGGTGCATCTTAAAAATGGCTTAAAAGTTGAAACGTCGAAAAACTACAAAATTTAGTCGCGGTCAATCCATACTTCAGATTCTTCAGATTGCTGACCGTAAAACTTATTCGAAATTTCAAACGAGTTTTTATATTCACCAATGAATCTTCCGATAGATTCATCTATTGGTCCATTCATAACGTTAGCACGTTTCTATTGGTTGAAGCAATACATCAGACATTTTCGGATTGATTTCCAGGGTAAGGTTCGAAAGTAGGTAACCAAAATCATTTTTATTCTCTCCAAAATTAATTGCTGTTGTTCATCTGTAAATCGGTAAAATCAAACGTCAACCATGTCACCGGCAAATATTGTACGATCGCCTAATGCCAAATGTCTATATTGTTCTAATGAATATGACAAGGGTAAATAATTGAATTTAGACCCGAAGCAAAGGTATATTGAATAATTTTTGCATATAAATTATATATTCTGAAATATTCTAGCTCTACCTACTTCAGTAGGTATGGATATCGACAATTTCAATGACTATCTTTGTTTAGAGTTGGTATTTTGATATTGATTGTTTCCTTCCTTCCTTTGGAAGATTCAAGATTCTCACATTTTTTTGTATAAAGATGTAAAAGTAGAAAGCCAAAACCTTTCTTTTCCAATTATCAATCTCCCCTGAAAATATACACCTTTCAATTTGAGTAAAAACTTGTTTTTAAAATTCAACATCAAATGTGTTCCAAAAATGATCACTAATTTGTATTTTTTAGGTAACCGTTGCCAAAACTGCCGGTTAGTATCGGTTTGCTTTTGGTTACTTTCGGACCAACTCCTAAGGACTCGCCTTATGTCAGTTGTCAGGTTTGTCACTTGTTACTGTGGTCACTTGTCATTGTGGTCACTTGTCATTTGTCATTGTTGTCAGTTTATTTTGCAGGTGGGTGTTGTGAATCAACAGTGTGTTTTTCATTTTTAAATTAATTTCGTGTTCAAACAAAACATGTTTTTGATAAAAGAAGTACCATTTTTCTGAAAAATTGTTGTCTAACAAAGGCACTCCAAATCTTTTTGCGGAAAAAGAAATTATGGGGTTCATTGGAACTTGGAAGCTGGAAAACCCCTTTATGTTTATAGGTGAGTTGAAATTCTCAGTAGGTATATATTTTTCCTAAATACTATTTAATAGTACTTTTTGAATTCTTACTGTTTAATAAGATAAACAGTATTGGATAAACAAATCTGTGCAAGGAGAATAATGAATTTAAAGAAAAGAATGAATGTATTCAAAGAAGATAACAAATAAAAGTATTCAAATTATATTTCTATGGGAAAATTTATCGACAGAAAATTCCCTGGTATTTTTTTAATAATTTAATTCCAAATATTGACTTAGCTTAGTTTTTGTAACACGATTCTCAAATGTAAAGTACATATGCAATGTAGGACCAGCATGATATAGGTGTTCCTTATGGGTAACTTCTCTATTCTTTATTTTGTTTGTCAATAGCATGTCTTGGTATGTACATTACTGTCTAATAAATTTTGATGGTGACACTAGGTTATTGCCACTACTTAAAATGTTTGAACTAAGAGAAAGAGTTCATAGGATTATATCAGATGATTTTGTAGTTGGATCTGACCATTATATATTGATTAAGAAACATAATTGAATTGGACTTTTATCTGAAAGAAACTCATCAAAGTGTTTTTCCACGAGTAAATATCTAAAAATCTGTTGATCAGCTAATGAGCCAGAAACATGTGTCTGCAGTTTGCATATTTTCAGAGTGCTTTGTTCATGAATTCTCACTTTTTTATGTATATCAGATCCACTCACTGAACTGTATTCTGTATTGTATACTGGACCAGGATGTCACGCTGAAGCTGTTGTAAAGACTTTAGTAAAATCTCCAACCCGAGGTGATCTAACCAGAACCACTAAGTGAGGGAGGCTTCTGTTGACGACTCAGTGCATTTGTGCTGTTTCCTGCAACCAAGTGTTACCTAACCTTACACTTGGCTATACAGTACTGATGACACTAATGAGCCAGGTACACATGTCTGCAGTTTGCATATTTTCTTTATCCATGAATTTTCCTTATTTTTGGCACAGTGCAAAGATGGGCAACACCTGGTTCCCAAGAATTGAACACATTACATATGCAAGCAGTCACCAACAGCCAACAACACGTTTATGGTTTCAGTTAGAAGACCTAGCATTTCTAGGTAACATTTAACATGGCCACATAGGCCATGTAGCTATAGCTACCTACGTGACTTCAAAGTTTGGCATATAAATACTCTTAGGTATTAACCAGCGGTTTGATCTCAAAAAAGAAAATCTCGTAGACATAAGACTTGAAAAGAAAAAGCCAATACCAAATATAGAACTGATGCAACTGAGAAAACAGATCTGCATCATCAAACGCTTGTCGAGCGAAGTGAGCTAATCGAGTGCACATATATGTATTAAATGAACACAGCTTAATGTGCGATTTGTCTCATATAGAATTTGCCAATTTTCATAACCATTTCATCTACTCATAATTATTAAGTATTACTATATGACGTTTAATTAAAATAACTAGCAATAGTGGAGAAGCTAAAAACAAAAAAAAATCATTTGATAATTCGAAACATAGATATTTTTTAAAGTTAGAGATACCAGAATTCAAGACATTAACAGATTTAATACAAAAGTTGACAATACTCTTAAGTAGATAGAAGTGGATGCAACATGCTTTTTATAAACTTGTTAGATTCTATTCTCTACTACAATATGGGTTAGATAACTATATTTTTCTTGACATGTGCCTTGTGATTGAACTGTGCATCATTTTCATTGTGTTGGTATCTGAACTCATATATCACAAAAAAGACTGTTGTATTGATCTATAAATAATAATTTATATAGCAGATTTAATTTATAAGGAACAACTTCAATTCATTACCGCGTTCAATTCCAAAAAATCTCTGAATTCAGTCACTCATTTTTCTTTAAAGCATTAACATATTATGATAAATTTGCCTGTTTCATTCAGAATGTTGTCTTAAGAAGTACTCAGTAAGAAAGTAGAAAGTTTTCTGATTAGAAAATATAGTATAGCTCTCAGATAGATTGGGCTAGGATATACAGAGTGTCAAAAGCCTGAACTTGATTGAAATATTCTTATTGTAAAAAAAATATTCTTCATAAAACTTGTTGCCTATAGCCTTAAATATCGCCTAAAATGTAACAGATAAATTTGATATTCTTTTAACCTATACATGGAATTTGTGATGTATTGTTTGGAACCTTTGGTGTAGTAATGAATATTACTGGAGTTTAATCCCAACACCAAACTGTTATCTTTCAATAATCAAGTGATCATCTTCAAGAGGAAGTTTAATCCTCCTCTTGAAGATAACGGTTTGGTGTTGGGATTAAACTCCACTAATATTCATATTTATACATGGGATGTCAAAAAATGTAAATATATCCAAGATACCCATATTATTTTTGATTTTAAAAATGTTCACTTGCGAATGTTGTTTTCGAATACAAGCTACACTCATATTTGCTACTGTGGTCCTCTATATCGGGCATGAGGAAGAATTGGCTGCAGAGTCTAACGGTTCTCCTTTCACTTACCTTCATTAGATGTTTTTAGCATTGAAAAATTACTCTGTATTACTTTATATATGAGTAAATAATAAATGTATTATTTTTATTATTATATCTAAAAAATTATTTTCGGTGATATACTCGTTCTACTTTATTCACGTTTGTAGGAATCTTTGGATTTTCTTTCTATTTCATTAACAATAAAAATAAAAGTTTTTCATATTGTGCGAACTTTTTTATGGCGATTTATGATGATTCATGACTCCGTAGTGCCGTAGTGAGTAACTATTGTTTCATTGGATACTATAATAAAGTCAAGTCAAGTTGAAGTAATATCAGTGATTCTTGTTGGCATATTAATTAATTGTTTTAAATTGAAGCTATCAATGCAGTCTAAACATTTCTGTATTATTGAAACTGTATTATTTTTAGCAAGAAACAAGAGATCAATGTTAACGTTGCCTCCACATATTATTTCATTATAAAGTTAACTCTAAAATATTGAAAAATTCGACAAATTTTGATGTACAACCAGGTCTATAAAATACTCCAATTGCGATATGTTTCTTATTATATATTAGTCTTATCCATAACTGTTCCAAACACTCATCAATAAGATTTTTAATCATATGAAATTTAAAATTAGACGGCAGATATAAACCTATCCCCCGCCTCTCGACCCTCTATCACATTTAATGAACTTGTAACCATTGATTTGAATATGTTCATGTGGTGTGGTATCAGAAAGCCATGTTTCAACAACTCCAAAAATATTATAGTTTTCTTGGACAATGAGATCTTTAAAATCTGAAAAATGGCTAATTAGAGATCTTACATTTATATAATCAAAAGATGTATATCATAGCTGAGAGTAGAAGAAAGTAAAAAAATATAAATACGAAGGAAGAGAAAAGAATTCAATGAAAAATTTTTTTTATGAAATGTCTCAATCAGCTTGAAAGTTTGTCTCCCGTCTTTTGAATCATCTCCAAATCGTCCATTGTTTTCAATGCAATTTTTTTGTCATTGTGTTTGACATATATTATGATACCTCTATGAACTGGTGGTAGGGCAGAAATATGTAAAAAATGTGTTCATAAAATTCCTGTTACAAACAACTGATGTAAGAGCTTTAGTAATATTGTTAAATGTTAAATAAAATTAGAAATCCGAACATTCTAATAATATCAGGTCCATTTTTATCAACCGTCCACCGATGATTTTCTTATATAAAACATCTATTATTTTACCCGTTGAGTTGGCAGAACCAAATCAAAACTACTGGGTACATATACGTTTTACTCAAGATGTTTTTTCGTAAGATGTTTGAACATCTTTGAACAATCTGTATTTAATCACCTACTTTTCAAGTTGAATATTATGTGAACTCTTTTTATCTTTTATGATAAATAAGATTTTTATATTCGTAGTAAATTGAAGAGTTTGTAACTTCCTCTCTATATGGATATAAAAATGTTCAGAACTGCATCAGATGCTATACAAAAATATAAAAAAGTTGAGCTGTGTATCCTAGTAAGTCAGTTTCTCAGAAATGGTTGAAGCGAATCCCCTATTGCATTCTCATATCATTCATTTATATTTATTCGAATTGATTTGTTCGACATATCGTACTGAGTAGTTCCTAATGAGATTTGCAGTACATGGTCGCTATTAAGAACTATTAATCTAAGATAAAATTGTTTATCCTCGGACCCAGATCGGATTGGACCGTCAGTGAATTCATTGTCGTTCTGACGAAATTCCACTATGATTTTCACCTTGAACATATTGACGTCGACCTCTCCAACATTGTAATAATCGTAATCACCTGAAAATTGATTCAGTGAATATGATACAAAATTTCAATCGGGTTATTAGGCAATGGAAAAATCACAATAAATTACGTATATAACATGTTTCAGCTACGGAATTATTAATTTTGAAATATAAGGTGCGCATGGGATAGATTCACAAAAAGTTCTTAAACATTCGCAAAAAATTGAATCGAGTGCGTATGATAGTACGGTCAATTTAGACATTCAAAACTACCTAAATTCCCACCAAGCTGAAAATCAGTAATATTGTTTAAAATATGATTAAAAATAAAATTTGAAAGTTCCCCATCTTTCCCCTATATGGAAAAAAAATTATTCAAGCAAAACTGTTTTATCATAAAAATATTTCAGACGAAAATTGTAGATCATAAAATTATTGTTCGTCTTGTTCTTCTTCATCTTCATCCTGAGTACATGTAAACTGCGTTAAGTATCGCATGTCGCCTCGTTGGAATCAAACGGATCCTCCACTGTTGGTGACTCAATATTAGAGCACGACCGGCCTTGCAAGAGAACAAAAACAGTCCGGCTTTTTTGCAACTACATTTAGCACTACAATTGTTGACCAACTTCCAACCCCAGTCTGTAGGCTCTAGCCGATAACCAAGCCACACTTGAACTTGATAATATACCCGAAAAAGATGTTGATGAGCAGCAACTGAAGTTGGAGGAAGACAAGGTTGTACTTGTTTTTTACTTTTGGTATTTTTAACGAAACATACATATCTATACTTATCTAAGCAGGTAGTTTTTTTTAGGAGCTCCATACATAGAAAGAAGAAATCGAATGCCATCAAAGATAATTTCTTGTCGAGCTGAATTACTATTTTTGAAAACTTCAGCACATTGAACTAAATTTTGTTTTTCAAACATTTTGAAAACTGTTATTTTACCCCTCCTGTAAAATGCAGATGTCGTATCACAGCCAATTATTGCGAGTAAAAATAGTACATGATTTTGATACGTTGCAAAAGTAGATAAACTTATTGATGAATATATTTCCGTACTCATGCATATTATGACGATTAAAACTTTAACGACTTTTTGAATCGTTATATTTCGAAAACGGTGGCTCGTAGGAAAAAAGTATCGATACATTTTTTGTAGATAATATTATGATCTACAATTTTTGTTTGAAGTATTTTTATGATAAAACTTACCGTTTTGCTGAAAATCGCAAAATACTTTCAAATTTTATTTTTGATCATATTTTAAACAATCTTATTGATTTTCAGCTTGTTGAGACTTTAGGTAGTTTTACTCTTATTTTTTGTCTAATTTGACCTGACTATGTGTTTGACAGCAATACTTAATACACATCGAAAAATACTAGCACGCTGGTAAAACGTTTATCGTCAAGGTGAAAAATCAATATCATCCTTGACGGTTCATCACATTTGAAGACGGTTAACTTCATTGTGCAACTTTTTGTCTTATGCATGACAAATCGCTAATGCGGACTTCCGGAAATTAATTGTCAAGACTGAAATGTAGCGACGATATTTCATTTATGTGTTATAGTGGAACCGTGCCGATTTTATTTGGTACTGAAATGCGGAATGCAGACATATAAGAAAGAAAAATCAAATTGAAAAAATGTGACCCGTCCGAGATTAGAACCTGGCTCTCTTGTTCCCTAGACATGCGCATTTGCCAACTGCTCTGTCGGAGTTACCAAGCAGGCTAACAACCCAATCACATTCTCAATTCAGTATTTCGTGGTGTTAGTGCGAAGAGAAAGAAATTTGTCAATATTGCTGAACTTGGCAAGTAAACTTCATGCATCAGAATATTGATCTTTTATTTTATTGTCTTTTATTTCTTTTCCGTTCATTTGGTAATATGTATAAGAACATAGGCTTTCACTGCCGGAGTTACAGGCAAAGAAAAAACAGGCTGGTAGGCCATTGACGAATGGAACTTGTAGTTCCAAACGTCTTGTCTATCGTTAGCTGCGATAGCAAAGTTGATGCGCCTGTCTAGCGAACAGGAAAACCGGGTTCTAATCCCAAGTGTGTCTGTACCGAAAATGTACTCTTTCGTATTTACTGTAACGAATCTGAAGCTGGCCCTGACCAATATTTTAGCCAGCAAACACATGACTCGTCGCGAACCGCTGCGAAAATAATAGGCGAGTACAGAGATCTCTAGAACTAGATAAATCTAGAACGATCGTTACCGGTATATAAGCCCTGCTTCCCGTTCTGAAGAGGCATTAGCCTATAGCAGGGCCCCACACAAACATACCCAACAAATGAAGTGTAATTACCCAAAAATGTTGAATAACCGATTTTCATTCATTCATTCCATAGAGGGAGTCTGTATTCAGAAAGTGAATCGTGCGTTTGAATAAAGAATTCGGACAGTGAAGATAAATTAAACGTTAGTTGTTAAGTGTTGAATATAAATTAGTTGTGATAGTGAAATATTGTTAAAAATAAATTTGTTTAAAACACTTAATTCTTCAATTCGTTACATTACATTACAGACGCTAACTTCTCTTATAATTGTTTGCAATTAGTATTGAACAATACTGTGAAAGATATGTCAGGCATTCGGAACACAGCAAAAGTAGCATTCTTCAATACCTAATCAAATAAAATTCGATGATAAAAGCGCTAATGACTTTCTATCTATATGTTAACTATTTTCAGGATATTTTGAAAGTGTCTATCAATCCGACAAGTCATTTTCTTTACTAGAACTTTCTGATTAATTATTTAATAATTTTTATTCAAAAAGAATAAAGCACCGAATGCTATATCAAAATTGAATGCAAGTAAAGGTAGTGGACCAGATGGATACCCAGCCATATTCATAAAATCTTGTCAAAATAGTTTACTATACAGAGCCATTACAATTGATTGCATAGTTGTAAATTTCTGAAAGTTTGGAAAATAGCTCAGGTTATACTTATACCTAAAGGAGGGGAGGCGAGTTATGTTACAAATTACTAACTCATTTTTTTGTTGAGTTTATTTGGGAGATTATTTGGGTCAGTCATTCACGCCGAAATATATTTTATAGTTAAGAATTGTACTTCAACTACCCAGCATGGCTTCTACAGGGGAAGGTCTGTACTGAGTGACTTGCCCTGCGGCAACTTGGAGCGGAGAATATCTACCTGTGCCGTGTGAACCGACTTTTCAAAAGCATTTGGCACAGTTTTTGATCTTACTTTTTTTTTATAAAATTCAGGAATTTTGGTGCACACGGTTGCTTGTTGAGGTTGTACCCATACCTTAATGAGCGTTATCAGAATGCTGCACTAAACAATTGCAAATCCGAATTAGCTAGAGCTACATCAGGTGTCCCCAGGGTACATATCTGGGACCACTACTATTCAGAATTTATCTTGGTAATGTCAAAAAATGCCTTTCGAGTTTTCAAAAATTTTATTGTATGCTGATGACATGAAAATATTCTGCCCAATCACTAAATCGACATATTATGATTTTTTACAGAGGAGCATTGATAGGTTCTCCACTTTTTGCCAATCATATAGATTCACACTGAATATACAAAAATGTAATCACATAACTTTCCCTCGTCGGGTGCTGCCCATCATACATTTCAATATTAACGAACAATTACTCGACAATACAATTGATTTAGGAGTTATATTGGACTGTAAACTCTGTTTTGATTGTCATCTAGATAAAATCGCCCAGAAAGCCTTAAGAACAATACGTTTCTTAAATAGATGTATAGTCTATAAGAAGTCAATCCGAACAGCTATATGAAAGACTAATGTACCGGGACTGACAAATTTACTAGTTAACAACATATAAAACCTCCCACATAAAAATAAGGATTAGACCTCGTATTAATCCACGCCGCCCATGCCATACAAAGAAACTGCCATTCGTATCGTATATACTATACCAAGTAATGGGGAATGTTCCTCCTGACGAAAATCAAGTAGTTTTCTCAAAAGAGCTCTAAAACAACGCATTTTAAACTTATCATTTCAACCTTTTTCTTTGAAAAATTATTTAAATACTTGA
>WOGO01000363.1:0-24839 GCA_015342085.1 Leptinotarsa defecta | reverse complement strand
GGGGATTTTTGGAATGTCATTAACGATTTTTTGGGGGCTGATACAAAGAAGTTGTTGAATATATTTGCAACTTTACCAGGGTCTGTAATTTGTTCATTCCCCTGCAGAATTTGTATATTAGATCGCATTGAATTTTCCTTATTTTTAAGTTTATTGATGATTGACTAGGAGGCCTTGTTTTTGTTTTCTGAATGTTGGATTACATTACTGAAGTGTAACTTTTTAACGTTCTCAATAAGATGTTTATGTTCAGGGAGCCTTTGCTTATATATAGTTTTTAGATCGGGGTGGTATTTTTGAAGAATATATAGATCCTTCAATAATGAACTAGAGGCTTTTATTTCCTCCGAGACCCAGGTGCTGCTAGCTTTACTTTTGTTTTGGAAATGTTTTAAGGGAAATGCTACATTGAAGTGAGATGTGAGAATATCGATAAAGTTTTTATATTTGTCATCGCAGGATTTTGCATCATAAACAGAGACCCACTTTTCAGAATCGAGTAATTCTGCCATGTGCTGCTTATTGTTGTTGGAAAATATTTTTTTGTACTTAAAAGATTTTTCTGTCGGAGCGAGGTTCGACAGTGATTTATTAACGGAAGTAATAATACGTCTGTGATCAGAAATAGGTGTGAATACTACTGAAGAGATCGCCTGTACATTTGTAAAAACATTATCAATTTTGGTTCTCGAGTATAAGGTTATTCTTGTACAGTCATTTACTATCGATCTTTGTCCAAACTGTTCCGTGATATTCAAAATACTATCGGCCTCTATAGATGGGGTACTGAAGTTAATGTTGAAGTCTTTGCTCAACCATAATTGTGAATTAACTGAGAATATTTCATTTAAAAGCATCTCAAGTTTGTATGAGAAATTTTGCACTCTGAAAAAAAAAATCATTCCCCATCTTCGAAAATATCAAAATTGTTGGCTGTATATATAACCTTCACCCTAACAATCACAAAATGTATTTTTTGGTTCAACTTTCATGCTTCTCCATTTGGGGTGTTTTTGAAATCATTTTTAAAGTCAAAATCATGTTCTCACTGAAAATAATAAATATATTATTGATTACCTTTTGTTTATTCTGATCCGGCTCTTCTGCATTGTTTCCCGAAGATGGATTTTCTACTGGTGGTTGGATGTTGCTCTGATCCTCAGTTCCACTGATCTGCAAGTCCCAAGAACACAGAGACCAGTTTTAGAATTCTTACTTTAATGTATATTAATTTTTTCAGCTCCCTCTAGTTTTTGAAATGTTTGTTATAAGATTAATGTATGTGAGAATAATATCGCAAATGAAAATTATATTACCAATTTTGAAAATATTATTCAGCTTTGCCCTGCAGGGCAAAAAATTCTCACATTTTCAAAACCTTATTTCTTACTCATAACTCGGCAAATTATACTTTCTTTTGATGAGAACACTTTCTCGACACAAGTTCTATTCTGCACGAAATATTTATTGCATAAAAAGTTGTATTAAATATATAAAATTAATAAATTATTTTTAATAGAAATATTTTTGCAGGTTATGGTTAATTCATTGTTAATTCTCACGTTATTAAACGCAATGGTCAATAATGATACAGTTACAATCTTGGAAATATAATGCTATGCCTCGATTCAGCACAAGTAAGTTCTTGTCTATTCCCGTAAATGAATAAACTTTGCTAATTCAGCCTTTTTTCAATCAAATCACTACACAAACAACAAACATGAAATTAATTGTGGAAGGCACATTACCATTCAGTCAGGTCCGTGACTTGACAAAAATATCCACTCTGATAATGTGGTAATTCTACTGTTCATTTCCATCGGGCAATGGAGAAATAAAAAACAGTACAATAGATCAGAAATTCGGTGTCAACCATATAGAAGAGTTATGCAAAAAAAAACTATCTTTCAGATTAGAAAGGTTGCAAATGAAGTGAACGTCTTAATCTGCCTATTATGCACGCATTGAGTCCTATTCATGATATGGAATTGCAATTTGGGGAGTATGCTCTAAGCAATGCAAACCAGCTAATTCACTTAAAAGAAAAAACATGCAGGCCTTCTGCAATGTAATCTTGAAAGATTCATGTTGACAAATCTTCAAAAGCAATGGAATATCGAGTTTGTTCACTTTTTGTCTTAGAAACTGCCTGCTTGGTTCACAGTAATAGAGAAAACTTTAGCAATACCGCATATGTCTACGATACTATATCTTAAAATCAAACACTGCCATTACCAACCAACAGTACAATAAAAAATAGTATTTTATACTTGAAATGTATAACCCATAGTTGTTGCCATCAGAAAAATGAATAATTTCAAATTATTCAGGAGAAACTGAAACTATACTACTAGCAGTTTTCAATTTATTTTCATTTTTAATATTTTTGAGTGTTTTCTGTAATTTAAATATACAGACTGGTGATAAGAAAATTATCTCAATTATAAATTTTGAATAATTGATTGGCAAGTGAACAAAAGTCTGGAGAAATGAGTTCAATTTTTGTGTGGGTGTATCTTCAAAAGTAGACGGCAGTACCATATATCACCAGTATCATATTGGTTATCAGCAGACAAAAATAATTATTTTCGATTCAGAAACTAGTGCAGGCATTCAAAGAATATTTATCAAAAAAATTCAGATTACCTTTTGTTTACTGGGTGTTGGCCCTTTTTGAATAACCCCAGCTAAATTATTTTCTGCAGAAGTATCAGCTACTGATGGGATGACTTTCATGGTTTCACTAATCTGGTTGTTCAGAGAAACCAAATCAGAATCAGATTTATGTTTTGGGTTGACTGGTGCAGACTGATTTTGACTAACGAATGCTTGTTCAATGGAACTTTTTGAATTTTCTGAAGGCGTCTGATTCAATTTCATGCTTGAACTCAAAGAACTCACATTAACTGTAGCAAAATAATGAGCCAAACTGCATTCTATGGTAGGTTCATCTCCCTCATATGCTGTGCACAATTTTTCGCATTTGTCAGAAAGAATAACTTTCGACAAATCATTTTTCAGTGTTCTATTATCCGGGAAAAGCTTTCCACAAACTTCCTTGGGCGTGTAATTGTGGACAGGCTGGATAACCAACTTATCGAGTGCAATTTGTTGTTTCTTAACCTCTTCGCAAAATGAAAGTAAGCTATCATAGAAAAGTGCACACAGAACTTCCTTTTCGGTTTCTCGGGTCAATTTATCGGCGTTGTTCAATTTCACATAATCTGGGCAATTTTGGAACTTCAATGAATGTAATGATTCAACATCTGAAGGGCATCTTTTATTCAGGCCTTCGATGAGTGATTTAAGAGGGTCAATTGGCGCTGTGTCTGCAATTTTCCTGGTAATCAGCAGTAATAGTATTAACGGGAATATATGCATGATTCTTCTAATTATTCTGACCTGAAAATTTTAGGTTAACTTCTGCACTACAACCCAAACAATTTTAAATGAATATATTTACCCGACGTACTTTTAAGAGTTACAGTATTTTCATGTTTCAAAGGCAAACCGATAAGTTTCGAATTCAACCACTATTGAAATTAAAAATTAGTTCAAGTTGTGATGTTGTGAAGTTATTGTCAATGTCAATTGTGATTATTGTCAAAGTCAAATACTACTTTCTTGAATGGCCGGAAGTCTTGGAAGCAGGAAAAATTCATTATACGAGCACAGAACTCGTAAACGTATAACCACAGGTATATACACATGGCTAGTGTTATTAATTTTCAACAAGTAACGGATCAGTGTATTCATGAGTAGAGTATTCTCTTACTTACACCTTCAATCTTTGCATATATTCATGATGCATAGAATCCGTAAAGGTATTATGTGCTTCATTCACAAACAAAATATATCAAATTCCGCAACACAATTCGAAATTCCATCCCCATGCATAACGGGTTCCATTTGAACCTTTCATTGTTTGGAAACAGATTGCTTTAAACATCGATAATACCGTTATTTGAATTTCTGTTCAAACAACAGTAAATACTCAAACGCCAAAGTAAGTGAATGACACGAAAAAAAAGATTCTTTTTCATAGCTTTCACTTTGTTCATTTTAGTCACGTAAATGACGCATTTTTTATTCTCAATCACACATAGTTTATGACCATTTCGTGCTAATATTTGAATAATAATGAATATGTTTTCCTTAAAACATCACTCACGTGATATAGGATATTTTAGAAAATACAACGCATTGAATTCCGCATAGCACATAGAACTCCAGTCTCTGGGATACCGCCGAGAGCCAATTGTGGCAAGACACTCTTGGAATTTGTTGGTAGAAATTAAGAATGCCCCATAATAGATAAAGCAATTCTATCTAATTATATAGAAACAGTTATTCGCCAATAACAGTAAACAAATTAACTTTTTCCCCCAAAAAAGGTTTCTACGTTTATTTGAAATTGCATCTGCCGATTTTCGGTATTAATTTGAGATCATCATTAAGATACTCCAAGAAAATAAACTATCTGTTGCGGGAAATAATGCAACAGTGATATTGAAAAATAAGAAAGGTAATATATAGTGCAATATTAGTGTTGGGTTGTAACTGTCACTCACTATATTTATGCCCTTCTGCTAGGTTATGTTTCCAATAGTCGAAAAAGAATATTACTGGATTTTTTCCCAATACCAAAAACCGTTATCCACATACGTGTTTCGATCACCAAGTGATCATCTTCAAGAGAGAAGATTTTCCTCGTGAAGATGATCACTTGGTGATCGAAACAAGTGTCGAGGTGTTAAAAAAATAACGGTTTGGTGTTGGGAGAAAACTCCAGTAATATTCATTACTACACCAAAGGTTCCAAACAGTGTATCACAAGTCGAAAAAGAGTTCAAAATTTCGGAGGTCAAAATTGTGTCCTACTGAGACCACAAATGTTTAAACTAAACCATCTCAAATTGCAGTTATGTGTGGTTTAAGATTTGCTCAATTCATCTGGTTTCTGGGCTACACTTTCAAAGGGAAACTCGCATATATACGCAATACTTTGTTTTTATGAGTATATAACATTCCATAACCTGAAAAATAAACAAAGCTGAATCAATAGAAATCTGCTGATTGTAATAAAGGCAAAAGTGAAAAGTTCACCCCAAAATATTGCTGCCTAATATATATCACTGAAGAGTCCAATTAGCCAGTCGTAACATGTCGCCTAAAAATTGAAAAAAAATTAAAGGGTACAAAATGCCCCTAGAAGGCCTTGGTTGAATGGAACCTATAGTACCAAATGTTATGTCAATTACTGAGGCAGATATCAGTGATATGTGCATTTACTGCGAGGACGAAAGTAAAATCTTGAAGTTCCAGTGGACCTTTTTTACTTAGCTTTCTTTAGTGGTCGACGTTTCGGCGAACAATCTTTTGTCGTTTTGATAAGCTGAAATTCACTTGATTGCCTCAATTGTGAATAGCTGTATTTCTTTTGACATACATTTCTATTGCTAAGGTGACAGGTTTAAAATGGAAATATCAACCTTAACTGAATTCTTGAAAAACTTACAGTAAGGAACGTCGATTCGTCCACAAAAAAATTGTTTTTCACAGAATATTTCACAATATTTTCTCTCGTCTCTCGATGCGCGTTTCACTTACCAATTTAGCATCATCAGATGATTAAAACCTAACGCATTGGAGATTTGAGACAAAAATTCGGATAATCATATTGTTTCTCAAATTTATTTTCTAAAATTCAATAAATAAAAGTATATATCTAACAGAACAATTCATTATGATTTCTCAGAATAGAATAACAACACAAAGTACTATGTCAAAAAATAACAATCCATACTTTGTTATATTTGATAAAAAGCAAGAGTTAAAAAATCAGTAGAGTCTATAGTCAAAAAACTGCTACTTTCTACAGTAAACAATGTATTACTTTCATTTAAAGATAGAACTAAAGGAAGCACTAAAGTGTTGAAGATTTATGTTTCTGCCAACTATCATCTACTGTTTCCATCACCTACTTATGAGTAGATATTTCCAGTTAAAACTCCGTGATATCATTCAAGGTGATTAACCTAAAAGAATAGTGACTTCAAGTATATATCAAAGTCTAGGAATTCATCATTAGGGTAATCCATTGTCAATGACCAATGTAGAAATATAGATTTACAAGCTTGTTCGAATCAATAAATAATATTAATCTCCTGTTTTGTTTTATAAACATGGGATTTAGGCTGGTATCAATTAGACATCAGTCTTTACAATAACATTACCATGCAGCTAATATTACCTATTAGTTAATCAAGTCATTACTTCTCTATTATTACAAAACTTTCATTGTACATCTAGGTAAGAAAATTGCACATGCAATTCTGGAACAGAAAAATATAGAGGTGAATAAAAGAAGAACATTGATAATTAATAAAATCAAAATAGCAAGAAGTTAACGTCGACACGGGCAGCCCGTTCGGTTCGATCTAGATTTATAAAATGTTATATAGCATATTATGGGCAATGATATATAACCAGAAGGACCGATAAGTCACATCTTTGAGGGACAACTTAAACCGAGCATTCATCGTGTCGAAGACCACATTACGAAGAATATCCACTCTTTCCTCACGCTGCCACTCAAAATTGGGAAAATAAAAACTATCAGGAAAACACTTGGGGTACTTGTCTCCAAGAACAGATTATAGGGGCTGACTTCGTCAAAAACGTTTTTCGATTACAGTCGAGACGGTTGCACGAAGCTTTGGCGTTTGGATTCTAAACTTGTATGGTCGAAAACACGGTTTCAAAAGAGAGGCAATGCCAGCTATTCGCCGTCGTGTACCACGACAGAAAAGAGGCCAACAAGGGACATTTCGTAACTGATGCCTTCCACGTCGGCTATTGGCCGAGATAGAGCGATAAGATCCGGGCGGGATGCGGTTACGTGTCAGCGTATGGGATTATACGAAATTTCTTTATTGAGTTTTCACCTAATTTCATTTTGGTGGAATTTTTATTTCTTTATTTTGTTTTAATGCATTATATTTTATTTCTTGTTCGAAAGTTTATAAAATTTAATTTTGTCTTGTTCTAAAGAAAAAAATGTATAGTTTAAGAGTTCATATCAGTTTGAGTTAATTGAAACAAGTCTTTATTCGATAATGAATACTACTAATTGGTAAGCAATTATGGTTTTATAGAATTGTACAACAGTGTGGCTGTATGCATATTCCAAATTATTTTGTAGACTTTTTTTCAAAACAGATGGAACTCAGATGGAATTCAGATGAATAAATGTTATCTAAAGCAGTACGCTCAACATAAAAGAACAGCGTTTTAGGAAACAAGGTGGAATGCCATCTGATCCAGAGCTTCGTTCATCTTTTAATTGACAAATGCTATTAAATATGTCGAGAAAGTCGAATATTACTACAGGGAGATTGTCTGTAGTGAACATTGAGTTTTGTTATACATTTGTGTTATACAGTTGTGGGTTACCGTAACTACTTTCAAAATAATCTGAAATTAAGTTTGTTGGGTAAAAATTATCTCTATAATAAAAATGAATACGTTTAGAGATTAGTTGCACGAAATTACAAGAGAAAATTATGGTAAGCAGATTTATTTTTGTTAAACTTGTTCTATTTTGAGGTTAATTTATGAACAGAAAAGTAGAGGATTCATCTTTAGGGTTCCAGATCTTTACTACCTTTTACTTTGAAATTCTATTGAAGTATGAGCCCATCTTGATGATACTTGATCATCACTCTGATTCAAAAGCAAACCTCTATCACGATCGAAAAAGCTAATATTTCATTCACGTTTGGTAAAATTATTCACTATGTAATAAATCACGTATTATGAAAACTTTCAAGCGCTACAACTTTTACATAATGCTTTGTTGTCAACATATTGACTTTACCAACAGACAAAGGTCTGCTAGCTCTTGGATTCTAGGTTGTCACTTTTCAAACAATTGAGAAATATTATAACTATACGAGACGCTAATTCAAAAAAAGCACAAAACCTAGTAAATTCCATAAAGTTTCAATGAATTAAACAAAAACACTTTATAGACTCTCAAATCAACATAACATTCAAATTTCCTTTCTGCTTCGATTATATTTTAAGTAAAACTCGCAGAAGCATGAGTAATCTACTCGCAACGGTTCCGAACTTGACCAAGGACCAACCCCAAAACAAGATCAGATTTACATCTGCTTCTCTCTCAACACGTTCATACACGCAATTTCAAATATACGTCGGCGAACCCAACAAACTGGCCCCACAGGCATCGCAAGTAGTCTTGCTCTTAGGATTGACGAGGGTGCATTTGGAACACTCTGCCCCGCCTACTTCCATGGGTTGCTCGAGCGCAGCGAATCGAGTTTTTCCGCACATCTCGCAGATATCCTTCCCAGTGCCGTTTAGGAACGTGCACGCTTTACAGTGCCATCTGTCGTCTTCGGCTTTACTGCCAGCAGTCGTCTTCTTTTTGATTTTGTCTTCCTTGACCTTGATCGAATCGAGATTCCTGCTGTTTGACGGCTTGTCAGCCGAGGTTGTGGCCTTTTCGCGAGGGAGGGTCTTCGTTTTGACATATTCAGCAATCGAGTTGCTTTTTTGAGCAGGCTTTTTCGTCTGCGCTGGGCTCAAATTATCGTAGCTACTACTCGGAGACGTCCGCTTTTCGACCTTGCCCGCTTCAATGTTTCTGCTCTTCTCGCCATCTCCCCTCTTGAGCACGTCACTGTACTTGGTCCTCTCGTTGAAGCTAAGGTTGTTCAGCGCCTCGTCCAGATTGGTGGCCTTTATTTTCTTCGACTCCTTGGCCGAACGCGCCGAATTCGGGCTCAGGACATCGCCGCGCTCCCCCAGATCCTTTGAGTATCCTTGACTTTCGAGGTTGCGGTAGACATACTCCCAATCTTCAAATTGCGACCCGTTCTTGTCTGAAGCTTCGTCAGCAAAGTTATTCCGGAAGTTTTCGTTGTTGTTTCTGGTCTTGTATGATTCGTTGTTGATATATTCTGAATGCCTGGATTTGTGCGCTGGTCTGTCAAGGGTAACGGCCTGTTGGGAGGAGGCCATCTGCGATTCGACTTCTATGAGCTTCGCGGTGGGTACGGTATATTGCGGAGAGGGCTGAAAGAATAAACTTATGATAAAATATTGAGTTATATGCGAATAACAAGAATTCATATACTATAGAAAAGCTATTGCAAAAAATCGTTCACATCTTCAAAAATGAGGAGATAGAGTGACAGTATATGAAGGTATTCTAATGCCACAGTAGACTGATATATTGCTGAGAATCTCATGTAATGTTGAGCTGTATTAGAATTCTACAAATACTGTCAAAAAATAATATCTAGCATCAAGGATTGAACAGGAGAAAGATGGGGTGGTATTTTCATAAAATCTAATCATAACAAATTATACTGAAATAATGAATGAAATCAGAATGAGAATCACTATTTTTCTGTTTAAAAAAACAATATGGCGCCCATAATAGATAAAAAAGTTGATGATAATTGCCAGAAGACGAAACGTTGGATAGTAAATCTGAACATGTAAACGTTTAGCTGAAAAAAAAGTATCAATTAAAATTTATCTTTGGTTTTGAGCTATGTTGTCAAATAACGCTAGAAAAAAAAAACCGAAAATTCCGTTTTTCGGTTTATTCCGGATATTTCCGGAAATATCCGGAATTTTCCAAGTTTCAAAACAGTATTTTGTTAAGCACAAAAAAAACGCAACTTAACCCCAATTTAAGCTTCGACGTATCTCCTTTAGTTTAGGAAATCCCAATGGTAGGGGTCGAATTACCCTGTATAGACTTTTTTTCTCAAAATTGTCTCAGGAATACGTCACTTAAATATTTTACCGTACTTATGTTAGCCCCTGTATGTATTTCATATTGTATATTTTCAGCACCCTAAGTGATTTTAAAGAACGGTGGTATTTTATATTGTATTTTGTATTAACGTCTGGTTTCTGCTAGAGTACATTAGTCCTTGGTTTCATAAGAACGTTTTGTCCATAAAACTGTATTTTTCTGAGATGAAAAAGTATGTATGAGAACATAGACTCAGATTTTAAAAAATATGGGTTGGTTGGCAGGGGTCAAATGGAATCTGAGGTACGAAATGTTTCATCTGCTACTGCAGCAGACATCATCAGCGGCATGTGTCTTGACTGTGGAGATGAAGGTTATATCTCGAATACCATTGATGATGTCTGCTGCAGTACCAGCGAAACGTTTGGTACTTCAGGTTCCATTCGACCATGGCCTACCTCAGATTTTTTATCTCTTCAATTGAAAAAGTATTTATCTCTCTCCCTCTCTTTCTCTCTCTCATGTACATTGCACATCAATAGTTTTCGCAGTGCACATCAAATGATGACTTTTATAGGTAAATTTTTTATACCTTGGCTTACATTATTTCAACTTTCACAGGTGCCCCATTTTTTTGGTAGATTGAAGTGCTTTCATTCTTCATTGAAAAATGGTCAACTTGATATTTCTATGGAAAACAATCATACCTGAGGAGCAACGAATCCGTTATAGTATCCGTTCGTACTCATACTCGGTCTGGGAGATGCGTCGGCGTACGCCACGTACCCGTAAGAGGGACTGAAAGCAGGATAGTTCGAACAACATCCACCGGCGAACTGAAATTCCGGCGCCGAAGGCAGCCCCAAATGCAGGTGATTGTTGACTGGCGGGAACGAGTGATTCAATATTGCCGTCGGAGCCATGTTCGCGACGGGTATTGGCTGCGTCCTAATCGCGGTCAACGCGTCATAGCCTTGATGGAAGCCGCGAGCGTGGTCCTGATATTGACGCTGGTGCTGCTTGTATTTGAGAGCTTTGACGGCTTGTTCCGGACTGCAGGCGTGGTTCTTGCGGAATTCGTGTACCTCATACCAGGTCGCTTTGTAACTGGCAGAAAGCTCCTCCCAAATTAGCTTCCAAATCTGGAAAAAAAAAGTTGTCAAAACATGAAATTCGAAAATATAACACTAAAAGAGCAGACGATTCGTTTCTATTATATATTTCATGTTCTGGCAAAACAAAAAAGTACAAGAATTGTTAGACGTGCCTGACACTCAACATAAGCAACCAAGCAGTCCTTGGAGACTGTCTTGACACGATCGGGACAAATGGGGCCATCCAAAACTAAAAGCCGGTCACTGTAGAGTTTGTAACCCATAGCTTGGAACAGTTTCTCTGCTCCATATAAGTTGGCCTCGATTTGGTGCTTGTAGAATCCACAGTAAGTCTGAAAAACTTCTGTTCGAAAAGATTTCTTCAGCTAGAAGTGAGGCCTCACCTTTATCTGACGATATTCTTTTCTCCAAGGTTGTGAAAGAAGATTGCCAGCATAAAGCTGAATAGCATTGAATCCTGTAGATGCTTTGTAGCCACTGAAGTCTTTTTTAGAAATGACAGAACGTTCTAGAACATCTTCGGTTTCTGTGAAAGTGAATTTTTGGTTATTTCCAGCAATGCAGAGAAATTCCTGAATATACTCTGGAAGAAAAAGAAATTGTCAAAATAAGTTCTAAGAATGTAAACCTTCACAGCCAAATACTGCTGTGTCAAAGATACTTTCTCGGTTTATTAGAAGTGGTCTGTAGATTTTTTATGCCCAACATGCATATTACTTCATTTAGGGTTTAGGACTCCGGTTTCATTACATCAGTTATAGACATAGCTTTGATCCTGTTGGTTGAGTTAATAGACCTGATTCATGTAGAGTTAAGTTCACATAAACGTGGAAGTACTGGTGAAATGAAGATTGGACATTGGGTTATAGAAAGTACAGGAAACAACACACGAAGAAACATATCTAAATAAAAACCCCAAACACCACCCATGACATACGAGGGGGGTAATTGAAACTGTTTGGTATCTTATAGTGAGGAAATTCTTCCTCTACCTCCTGATCTTAATCATAAGTATTTATGTACACTTTTGTAAAAAAATATTTGTATATTGGGTGCTGCCCGTTAGATAAATAAATAATATTTTTGGTAAAAAAAAAACACTTAGAGCTATTGATCTTTCGCAGAGACTTTCCTGTAAACCTATTGTTATTTTGTTTTGTTTGTTTGGTATTATTGAGTTCGACAATAATTAACCACACTGTATGATTGAACTCAACTTTATTTTCCTACTACACTGACAATACAGCACAACTCTAACTGAACTTCAGACTAATACTCAAATGTCTATCACCTCATTAGCACTTCTCTCTGCACTTTTTGGACTAGACTGACTCTCCCAGGCGGCAGTAATACGTAAATAACTCGATCAATCTCTTTGGAAGACAGTGTTAACCGTCCCTGATGATGATAACTTGGTGATCAAAACTTTCTGTCACCTAGCGGGAAAATTATATCAGAAAAATGTTTGCAGAGGAATTGTCTCCTGATATTTTGAAAGAATCAGTAGTAAAGCTTCTCTTGTAGTGGCTTGATTGACATTTATACTAATGATATAAATTTCTGAGTTATAAATATTTACGTGAATTATAACTACTGATTTTTGTAATGATTCATCAGTTTTTAATCTTTATTTGTGTGTAAAATTATATAAAAGTAGTGAATGGATAAGTAATGAATGAATATAAAATCTAAATAGGTCCTTCAATGGAAAACTATCCTGCCTCACTTTAACAATGTTACTGATTAGATTGGGAGACTTTTTTTTTTGGAAAACAGATTCAATGTCTTCCCAATGTTTCCAGTTTATTGTATTCATTCAGCACTTCATAAAGTAAAGATTTCATGTTAGTTCAATCAGTTGGAGGAAAATAAAATGCATGAGAAGTACTTGCTGTTGTTGAATAATACAGAATTCAAGATAGCATAGGAGCAGAAATAAAGATAATTGACAACTCCTATAATCTTTGAAATCAGTCTGCACTGAAACCATGAAGAGAAGTGTAAGTACTCGGCTCTTCAAACACAAGAGATACTGTTGCTTGGGCATACTGACAAATCAGCAGTAAGGAAACTTGCACTCAGAGAAGGCACTCACATTATCCTTTTTGAAGAGACTCAAGTACCTGTCAAGGATCAGAGCCAGTAGATGAAACCAGAGTACAAAAATGAATGTAGTATGCACTGGAGTCAACTGGAGATGCTTTCATCGCCTTATCATCATTGACATCTACCACAGTTATAGACAAATCATAATACAAAACCCCGGCAAACCAGGACCAACAAAACTGAAAAATGGCTTTGACACAAAAATAGGTTCTATTTTTAAATTATTCTGTCCAGATCACCTTCAAGTTTCATTCGCTGGTCTATTTTTTCTGGGATTTCTTCCATCTCTAGGTAACTTAAGTGGCATTTTTCTATTTCCTGCCATAGTTCACGAAAACTGTTTTGAGCTAGACAATAATTTTCCATTATTACCATATTAGTAGTTTTTATTGTGCTTCTTCACCAACATTTGCCACTCGACATAAATCACGAAATACCTCTAGAATAGCATATCATTATTTACATACTTCAATCTAATACAATGGTTTGATTAGTGATATATACTTCACAACATTAAAAACAATAACAATCTCACACAAGTCCTATATTCCAAGAATTCACCTTTTGACAGAAATACAGAAAGCACTCAGTTTGGTATTTTAATGTTTACTATCTGCTACGGATGAACCAATTAGGCCTTTTTTTCCCAATTTTCGCAAGTCGAATATCCAAATTTACTCTTACTTTCCATATAAAAGAAATTTTTAATAAATTCAAACATCTGTTTTGTGTCAACTGAACAGAAGCATAGTGCACAGTATTCCGTATGCTGTGATTCTGTGTATACTTGTATAGTTACCTCAGAGTAATTACTCTGATAGTTACAGAATCACAGCATAGTATGCTGTGACAGAATACTGACACAGTAAAAGCAGTGCTGCTAAAAGGCAAAAAAATTTTGTACCAAAATGACAAATGATAATGTATGATTTTTGCTATAATTGTATAGCATCAATGTTTGACAACACTGTCATCAGAATAGTTGACAAGTGACAGCCTCCCGCATAATGCAAAGTTGGAATAAAGCGATTAGCACATGCACAGACACTCCATCGTTTGTTAAATGTGAATGTTTTGAAGTGGTTATTGCAAATATATTGATTTGATTACTATTTGCATTAATAATAATTGCAAATTCAGCATTCGCTAATCTAGCTTTAGCTTATATTATAAATCAAATCAAATGACAACACAAAGATTCCTAAAACAAAAATCAAGAGGGGTGAGGTGAACTACCAATTACCATTCATAAATATTTATTTGAAATTCATCTTTTCTCTTTTCTTACTGTGGATTTATTTTTCTTTTAGCGTCAGCGCTTTTCGATAGAATTTACATTTGACTGATCTGAAAATTAAGTGCTCTGTGATCGTGATCTATGACTTCTATAAGTTCTATGACAGACGGACACGCGGGACACGCCTATCATAATGAGACGGAAGACAGAGATAGACAGATTACTCGACTATCGAAGGACGAAGTGATTGAAATTCGTAAATATATAACAGTTGTCTCGTTCGAATCAATGCAAAACCAAATGAAGTCAAAATGTATGATTTTCGTCAATGTGGTATGCATGTACGAAAAAATATTGAATTGTATAGCAATTCGTACAATTGTATAGCCAGGAATAGCCCTGAGTAAAGGTCTTTTCTACTGTGCTGTGACTGTCAGAAGGTATCAATTAAAAGTCGGCTTAGACTAATGAAACTAATGGCAAGTTTTATAAGTTCTGAGTGTGAGCGTTTTGTATGTTCCACGGTTCAATCCGGACTTCGTATTGTTAGATTGATGACCGTGGAAACCTTTTCGTTTCGAATTTCTTGGCTCTTCATCAGTATGGTGCAAACAAGTGAAGGGATGGCCAACACTTTGTGCAAAAATAAGTACAAGTGTTGCCATGCTCACACTTGGTTGCACCATACTGATGATTTGCCAAAAGCCGAACTCGGTTTAGGTAGTTGAGAGAAAGAATATTTCGAGATTTTATTTTGAAATAATTATTTTTTAGTAAGTAATATAAACATAGTTGAAGTGTTGTGAAGTATTAAAAATTTAGAAAAGAGTTCCCAGACGTATTTTTAAATTGGAAATAAAATAAACCTGCTTTGATATATTTAGGAAAAACGGAATTTTGACAATAGGTGTACATATATTTATGAATGTATCGTTTACCTTCTTGAAAATGAATTAAAATTCAAAGTGGAAAGTGACAATTATTACTATCCTGCCCGTACTAATGATTTAGGTATGAGTAGTTATATTAAACGATGTCAAAAGCTTAAGTAGTTTCATCAAATTTAAAAAACATGTAATAATATTTCTGATAAATATAGAAACATATTCGTTATTCCACTTGTATATATATTTACCAATATTGTAACACTGACTTACAAATCCCAATGTGAAAATATCTTGAAACAGGTAGTATTAAAAGTCTCAAAATTAGTTCCACTGAGATCTTCATGAGAATTCAGGTAGGTAATAAAAGACGAATATTAGGTAAATTGGTAGGTAACTAAGAGGGGGGGTTCTTATAAAGGTGAAGATTACTGTGACTATCATTGTAGATTGTTCCATGTTCGAGAACTGCTATGTAGTTGACAAGTTTTTAAATTGGATACTTTTAGGTTCATTGAAGAGCTATGTCGAGTAAGTATATTTTTATTTTTGTATAGTGTCGTTAATCTATTACAATTGAAACATATTCATTTTTTATTATTATATTTTACAATGATCTGTCTCTGGTCACCGTATTTTCAATATAAACATACTCTTAAAATGAAAATGCGTAAATGACAATGACGTCTTAATTCTAGATAAATTTTAAAAGTTATTCACTGAAGTAAAATTATATGTATTCTATTATATTTGTTGGGTAATATTTTAGCAATTCAAATGTATGTTTTCCTGTTCCCTCAAGATTTGAGAACCTATCTTGACATTTTGATCTCTGAATTATATAATTCAGACTTTCATCTCGGGAATTGCTTTTTAAATTCGGAATAATGTGTGTTCTCAAAGCAGTAAAATGTATCTATACTCAATCTCAAATACCTGGCGATCAGATAATTTGGATCAGAATCATATAAATCTGGAATTTAAGTCGGAAAAATATAATTTCGAATTCGGGAAAAAAATCCCAAGTATGACAGTTGGCAAAATGCACCAATTGCAAAAGTGCCAAATAAAAGAAGATAGAGAATGGTTTGTCAGTTGTGACGACTTCTGACAATTGACAATGGCGCGTGCCAATGCCCCGTAAGCTGTCTTTTGGTTGATGGTTGTTTACAATTTTTGCTGTTATAAATATACCCGATGAATGCAATTTGTTTGAAACAAAATATATTGTTCTCTAAGTCATCCAATGACATTAAAATTTCTCACCTTAAAGACTCGCATCGAGCCTTGGCAGATATATAATGAAGGTTTAAGTTATAATAATTTATTGAAATGTTACTTTCACTAGATCAAGAACGTCGCGACAAGTACGAAAATAGCATAAATTTCAACATGGACTATGACAGCGGATACATATCTCACAATCCTGAATCGAATTTGGACTCTTCTTCCTGCAGCGATATCCTGACAGAACAATCCTCCAACAAACCTGTATATTTGAGCGAAGACGCGCTATTGGAGAAACCCGACGTTCGCCCTAGACTGTTTGATCTCAGCATGGAGATAGACCGAGAGGATTACGAAGAAACGAGAAACCTTTTCAACTCGTCAGACATTGACGACGAAGCCTCCATATTGCCCAAGTCAGAAGACAGTCATGAAATCAGTTACAGTGGATTCGATAAGGACTCTGATATCTCAGGTAAACAATGTACATATTATTGATAGAGCTGATGCTAGTTTTTGGCAAATTTTCAATTAGATTTACATATTTTTGCCTGCTGAGCACGAATCTAATCTACTTTCGGAGATATGGCCACTTCAAAGCCTGAACTGTTGAAAAATTGAATTCACAAACTCGTTTCTGATAATACAAACTCATAAAATGATGCATTTTTTCTCATCACATGCTGCTGACCTTCATTCGCCCATTTCCAATGTCATCATAGAAAAAAAGACATATTGATATCAGATTCTAAATTATATCATTACTTCACTAGAGTTCTTTGTTATCTGTGGGCCACATCACAATGAGTTGTCAGAAATGAAAATTATATATAGTTTTGCCATTACAGATAAACCAATTATCAATTTTTATTAGGCTTTCTTAGTTATTATAAGTGAATCACATAATGACATTAAAAATTATCGAGCAGTTTGCAATCAATCTGAATTACTCAAATTATTAGATGGTCTAATAACAAAAAAGCTTTCATGGTATTGTGGACATATAATCATAAATCAGCAACATCCATTCAGTCGTGGAGATCTACCAGTACGAATCTGCTCATTTATCTAAACTTTATATACGATATGACCTAAATTTTATCTAGAATTAAGACGTTACTATTTGCACATTTTTATATTAAGAGATTGCCTTGCCTATGTTGAAGTTACTGAGACAGATCATTGTGAATGAATCAAAGATTTAGAAATCACTCTTGACCCAAAAATGTCATTCAAACCCAATATTGCAATTCTTACTTCTAGAGCACTAAAAATATTGAGTTTTCATTAAAAAATATTTTTGGTTTTTTAGATGTGGACCTAATACTGAAAGTTTACATTTCAGTATTTTTATTAATTGAATTTCACTTGTCAGATACTGCAATGTTTTTTATATTCATTTTCCTGTAAACGAAAGTAAAGAAAGTGTTTCTTTTGGGCCTTGTACTGTTTATGTAGAATGTAAACAATACTATTTTCATGAAGTGACAGTCAAAAATATACGAGTGTGTTTTAACTAGTAGTACACAATCATTTTTATAACTATTATTGTTATTAAATTGATGGATGTAGCAATTACTACATAGTAGGAAAATAAGAATTGGAACTTTCTATGTTTTTTACCACTTTTATTTGTAACTAACGTTACTGCAGTTTCACCTTATAGGGACATTTTCAAACTTATACATTATATCAAAAATGAATGATTACATTAGTCCTTATATAACACCACCGTAGGTAATAACAGAGGTACTTAGCTTAATTGAGTACCTGAATTTTGTTTATCTGTGACAATTGTTATTGTTTGTAATTGTAATTGATAAAGCATTCAAAATCCAGCAGATATCATAATTTTACCTATTTATAAATGGTTAATTTTCACACAATTCTTTCAGATATCGAAATACCATGTGCAGCGAAAATAGTATATGGTAGCGCATCCACTCTAAATAATAAGATCAACAGTGGGGACAAGTTTGAAGATGAGGTTGAGAAAGAAGCAAATATTTTGTATTGTGAGGCTGAGAATGACTTCAAAGGTTTTTCTTCGAGCCAGAAGCAGCATGTATCGGCCTTCTATAACATTACCAATACCCTGGCAACTGATGACCCCAAGAAAAAGTTAACGCTCATATTTTCAAAATGTGATAAAGAGAATGTTTATACTGTGAAACGAAAATACCGGAGCCTAACTCCTAACAATAGTTTGACCGAGGATGAGCTGGAAGCTCAACCGGAAGTTCCTTGCTCTGTGGAAAAAGTTAACGACAAAGTGTGTTTAGATCATAAGGATAGTGTTTCCGATATGAGTATCGATGAGAGTTGTGATGTTGAGGAAAGTGTGATGCCCTCCAAATACTCCAGAAGTGATAGAAAAAATTCGTTTTCGGAAACACCTTCAAGAAATTTTATTTTCGATTCAGTTGGTAAGCAGGCTGCAGAAAATACCACATTCAAACTAGAAATTGCTGACACGTTTAAACTTCCTATCAAAGTCCATGAACCCCTGCAAGAAACCCATGAAATAGAACCTACAGAAAGAGAATCCTGTGGTGATTCAGAAGTAGTTATCTCAAGGATTGAAATGGAGGAAATACAAAATAGTACAAATAAAGAACGTGGAACAATTTTCCCGGTCATTAAAATTGAGGAAATAGGGAATGAAAACGAAGAACTACAAAGTGATAGAAATGCAGACATTGGAAATAATTCTCAATCCAATGAAATTGAAGAAATAGAGATTGAAAATGAGGTACTACAAAGTGGTTCAAATGAAGATGTTGGAACAAATTTTACATTCATTAAAATTGAGGAAATACAGACTGGTTCAAATGGCATTATCACTGAAGAATTACAAATTAAAAATGACGTGATACAAAATAGTTCAGGTAAAGATATTGTAATTACTACTGCAAACTCTAAAATTGAGGAAATGCTAAATAGTTCAGATAAAGACAGTGGAAATGCTTCTTCCATTAAAATTGAGGAAATAGATATTAAAAATGAGGAACTACATAGTAGTTCAAATGAAGCCATTGGAACCATTCCCCCTAATCCTGAAATTGTTGAAACAAGAAGTATATTAAATGAAGACCATCGACAGAGAACTCCATGGGTTAAATTAGAGGAAATGCAAAATATTACAAATGAAGACTGCAAAAATAGTTCGTCAAAGGCCAATATGGAGGAACCACCAAGTGAATGTGGTGGTGGTAGTTCAAATAAAGACAGTAGTACTGCATCTCCAACAGTTACAGCCAAGGAAATGAAAAGAGAACTTACTGGTAGTTTAAAGAAAGATAGTCAAAACTTTGTTTCAAAGGCCCCTCAAACTCCCAAGAGAGAGTATAAAAGCATTTTGAATGGAAGCATCAGTCCTGATTTATTCGAAGATGAAGAGACACTTTCCGAGATAGTTCCCGTTCCTCTACTGCCACCAGCAGTTAAGGAAGAGAAGTACATCCACAAAAAAGATAGGACTGTTCTTAGAAAAGCCCGAAATCACCTTAAGGGGGTTCTTCCTCCTCACAGTGTGACGGTTATTCACACGTCAGTGTCTGAAATGTTGAACAAAATCGAGCTTAACAAAGACTATTTTTGGGATGGGTCCTTACAAGAACAGAAATCTAATGTTTCAATGGAGAGTGGAAATAGTCAATCTATGGATAACAGTGGGAGGAGTGACGATAGCGGTCTGGGTGGGGAATCAAAATCTCTGCTGGTTACATGTGCTTTGGAGGATTGTACTAGCAGGTCTTTTCCAAAGATACTTGAAGATAGATGTCATGGTTTATAGTGAGTAATAATTATTTTTGAATACTTTTAGTGATTGTTTTTCCAAATACATTTCACGACAATGCAGTAAACATGTAATTTTCATTTAAACCTTCAGATGGCTATTTTGCCAAGTCGAGCACTGATGATGAGTAATAGATTCAATTCACATTTCATGTAATTCGCGTTTCATGTGAATTACATCCATTATTTTTTTGTATTGTTCTAGTTTTTTTAATTTTTTACTATATTAAGGCTTGGCACATGTACCTGCATACCAAAGTGTTGCTAGAATAAATTAATGAATGAATTATATTTTCAGTCACAACCGCAGCAAACTCTCTGAAGAATTCGAGGACCTTTGTGCGAAATACGCCCAAAGGTATGTCGGAGCCGAAACACAGTCTACATGCACTGTTTTCGAATCGAACTGTCTCAGCCCGATGAAGCGGAAACAGGTAAAACAGCGATGGGCAGTCAAATCGCCGGGACGAAGGCTCAGCCACTTGGCCAGGAGGAGGATAACATTCTCCAGCGTGAATTTGCAGTCGGGCATCTCGTCTTTCGCTGGATCAAGGGCCAGGCAGATTTTGGTGGACACAAAGTAAGTCTTACAATGATGATATATCAATTTATTTCCGTATCACTGCAGTTAATGTAGAAGGTCGTTAAAAATTGGGTACAAAAACTAATTATTTATTTTGTTATTTATAAAGTGGGAACTCATTTCAAAACCATTGACTAAAACTAAAAAATGATACAAATTCAAACTAGTAATATTGCTGTTTTATGAACTAGTCTAATTTATTAAACAATTGATTTTAAAATTATTTTAATGTTACAAATAATTCCATATCTGAATGATGTCAATGTTTTGTTCACAGGAGCATGGAAGAAATAATAAATTTGACAGATGCCTGTATGAAAAGGTTTCTAATTTGTTTCACAGAAGTACTCAACTTAAACTCCCCTAAAAATTTAGCACAACGAATATTACATGTTACTGTACTGATCTAAAGTCATTTTTTGTGGGGAATAACAGTTTTTTATTACCCTTTCTGGGAATTTCCACCTTCCCCAAAAAGGTTATTAGAAAAACTCTGGTATAATGTGCTTCAAATTATATATTTGAAAATTATGATTTTATATTCAGCTATTTTGTTTGAAAATCACATAAGCATCTTCTACAGGAATGTAATAGATTGAAAAGAACTGAAAACTAAGGTGTTGGGCTATACATTTACTACCACTTCATTTTAGAGAGTTGTCATACAAAAAAAAAATCAAAAGCAATCTGAAACACATTTTGGCACAAGTGATTTTTTGCATATTGCATTTGAGTACCATCAAATGATAATAATGAAAATAACAGAAATTACAACTCACAGAATTTTTTTTGTACAAGTAATATTAAATGTCATTGCTTGTGTTCTCAAAGAGACACATGTCGACATGTTAAAAATAACGGTTTGGTGTTGGGATTAATCTCCAGTAATATTCATTATTATCATTATTTTGTTTTCATTCGGAAGTAAATCCAAAAATACCCTTTTGTTGTTTTCAGGAAATTGGATAATTTCAGTAAAAGAAAAAGCCCAAAGAAAACGCCGAAGAAAACCCCGAGTAAAAGTCCGAGGATGAAAACTCGCACCCCCAGCAGCTCGGCAAAGAAAAAGCTCGCAATGCGGTTCCGAAAACTAACTGGGGAAATTGAAAAAACTAACAACTTCGGGGACAGTGACCTGTCCTCAAGAAGAGCCCTGTTCGCAAGTCCGGACTGTGATAAAAAATCTAGTCTATTTATGCCAAGTAAGTACAAACAAGTTCAAGTATTTCTTAGGTTTCTTCTTCTCTTTGATTTGCCAATTCAAATAAACTGACAATCTCTATTGTGTATAAGATGAAGTCAGCTATACTGGAACATCATGCTTACTTGACAACTGTTTCTAATTGTAAGGTTTTACTAGTGAGTATCAGAATTTTTGATGAATCCCTTTTTATTTTTTTATTCTTTAACAACTTTACAGCCTCATTCTCTTCAATATACTTCCCCTACACTTTTCCATTCCATAAAACTAGAACCTCTGATGGAGAACCAGTCCAATACAAGCCAAACACCAAAACTGCAATATTCTTCTTGGCACACGTTTCACCAACCAAGTTGGCGTCTTCAGAATGCAGAAATATATCTAAAATTTCTCTTCATAAAGAGTACGAGGGAAATTATTTTTGATATCTACCAGTTCTCAATACTAATGAATAATCTTACAGAAATCATCAGGCAGTCATCTTGTGAGCAGAAGTCAAAATTCTGAAATTATTGTGTCCATAATTCTTCAACATGCTACAGTTTTCATATATGTATAGTCTTTGATTCATTTTCTGAATTGAAAACCAAATCACCATTATAAATTTCTTGGTTTGATTGGCAAGTCCATTATTACTATCCTGACGATGAAAATTAAGTTCAAAACTTTGAAACAACTTTTTATTTTAATCCCTTTCCTAATGCGGAGAATAAAAGTTATTTTTTTAGTCTTTCTTAATGAATATAACTTTAATTTCTAGGTACTTCCGGCTTGTTGAAAGACATGAAAAAACCTTCTTCGAAACGCGCGCTCTTTGCTTCGCCCACCAAAAGACCTTCGCCAATGAAGTGCTCCCCGTTCAAGAGATCCCCTTTCTTGCGTTCATCTCCTTTAAAGAGGTCGCCGTTCAAGCGGCTCGACGCTTACGGAGACAAAAAGCGCAAAAGGACCGATTCGGAAGACACCAGACCTTGCAAGCAGGCTCGCAGTCAGTCAATTGAAATCAGACCATCGACGTCGGAACATAAGGCTGTGATGGATAGGACACAGAGCGATTCGATTATCTACCAGAACAAAAATCCCGTTGGAGAATTGAGTGCCGTCCATAAGAAGGTGAGTGACTGAAGTTGTATGGAAAGTAGTTTTGGTAATTGGGAAAGAGATATCATCTATCTATAGTACAATTCATATAATTTCCTTACGCTACTGCAATACATAGATTAAGGCAGAAACGTCAGTCATTTGTGAGAATTTAATTCCTACTGCATTCCTCATTCTTGTGTGCTATTGTAACTCAAGTTCTTTTATCTTTTGATGAATATTTCAAATACTTTCAAATCTTTAGATTATTTTCACAGCAGAGGTTCCAGTTCCACCTATCAAATGATATAAACTATTTCAAGTTATTGTCGGTATACAAATTATTTCAAATCTCAAATACATTGCAGTATTTCACATATAATTTTCAAAATATTATTTCTTTAGAAGCCCTATGACACTCGATGGTTTTTTTTTTTACAGAAACTCCAGTGGGCTGTGTACGAAGCGCTGCGCACGCAGAACGTCACTCCCGCGCACGCGCAGTTCAAGCTTTTCGCCTCGATCCTGGCGCGGCTGACGCGCCGCTTCCTGCCCAATCTGAGTGCAAACGCTCCCCGCCCGGAGGGGGGCACCAGCGAGAGGATGCTGCGGATCGCCCGTCACCATGTCTTTGCAGTCGTCAAGGGAAAGTCCGTCGACGAGATCTACAACGAGTACGTCAAGTCGAGGGCGCGCCAGGCCAAGCCCCAGGGCTACGTCAGCCTGGAGGAGTTTATTGAGCAGAAGGAAAACAAGGAGAATGCCTGCCGGGGCGTCAGGAGCAGCTCCCGGCGTGGAGGGGGAGAATGTCCGACTTTGGCCAACGAGAACAAGATCGAACGGATCAGGAAGGTTATCAATTTCGGGGATGACAACAGATGATGGACTCTACACAGTCGTTTAGTGCCAATCGAAAAGTATCTTATTAGCTATAGTTTTTTTGTTTGAAAGTAGGTTCGAATTTCATGGTGCTGATCTCCCGGTATTTGGTGGCTTGCAAGTAATTGTTACATTTCTCGTTACGTGTATCATATAAGGCTAATGTATAAATAAATATCTATATAAGAAATTTCTGAAGTTGTTTAATATTGGTATACATGGAAGGACTTTTTCATGTAGGTCCACAAAACCACTAGTTTTTTTTGGCTATTACCATGGTGGACATTGTGTGGCTATTACATTGTGCTTAGCAAATTTCCTCACAGAAGAAATTCTCGCAGATGCTTTTTGTTCATCCAGCCGCAGGACTTCACTGAAATCAATTCATCTATCACCTACAGACCGGTTTCAGGTAATATTCCTTCTCAGTGCAGGGCAGGCCCAAACAAGAAGCAGTGCATCTGGAACTAGACTTCACCACTTTTACAAAACCTTCCTGTGCAACTGAATCAGTTTTAAATACAGTAAAGGAATAGCAGTTCCATTTTGTGAACAAAGCCTCAAAGGAGGGAGAATCATACTATTGTACCAAAACTCTGTAAAGAGTTATTTTACAGTTTACGTGAAGAGAATCCAAGCTAACAAGAAGACACTAGTCAAAACCCCAATTTGTGTGTATGTTAGTTAGCAAAAGCAACGGTTAGAGTAATCTATTTGATCACTTTCAAAGGCTTCATACGGTTGTTTTTCACACTTGTTAAAATCGATAGTTTAGTTACAGTATTTGTCTGTAGAATGTTTGGGCAACTGTTTATTCAAGAAACATTTTATTGTCAGATTTTAACTTGAGAGTACCTATTACAAAATACGCAACACGTATTTCGCTACACAATAGCTTCTTCAGGCGTGTCTATACCTACTAAAGAAGCTATT
>WOGO01000362.1:0-24903 GCA_015342085.1 Leptinotarsa defecta | reverse complement strand
TCTAGAAAATAAGAAAAACAAGTTGTCACATCCTGGTAGTATAATTCTATCCAGTCGACAGACATCAGATATGTTCGAAGCTCCATAATGTTTTCCATATTGTTTTTCAGAGATATACCAGACTGACATTTCAAAGTTGATGATAAAATTCAGTGTGTACTTGTCAGGATTGAAGTAAATTATCGTTAGACCATTTGCAAACAGAATGGTAGGTATGTACTGTTGCAATTTGTACACAATGTCGATGGTAGTACAAAAGGCTTTATGTAAGACTCAACACTTTACAGGAGAAAAAAAAGATAAAATTCCTGATTCACTAATATAACTTTTTTTTATCAAATCTGTTGTTTCCATGAAATAAAATATAGAACTGTTCTAATGAAACATGACAAAATAATACATTTTTATAGCTCTCCTGAACACTATTCAATTATTATAGTAACTTTTGTACTAACAGCAGCGTTATAATTTTGAAGGATTTAGTGTGTAACCGAAAACTTGATGTACAAATTATAATTACATTCATAGGTACTATAGACTGAAAATTGTACAGAAATTTGATTTCTAGCAAACATAACTAATAGATATTAGTAGTTAATGAATTCAATGAGTTTTTTTCCTGAAATAGTGATAGATTTAAACACCAAAATAGATGTTTCATCAACCTTTTGAGGATATATATATATATTTTCACTTTCCACAATCTGTAAGAAATTGTAACGGAGAAAGAACCTTGTGCAGGTGAAAGAGCAAACATTTAGTTAATTCCAGTAAATTATACACTCGTACTTGCTGTTAATATTCAAAAGACTTTGCACTCTCTATCAGAAATGTCAGTTCAGTATACCTCTGAAGGTAATACTGAAATTCAAGTTTTCAAAATATAAATGACAATATTATGAAAAAAAATTCAAGTATGAAATTATGAATGTCTCTAATCTTCCTTTGATGGTCTTAGATGAACGCCAAGCCACCATACACTAGAAAAGACATTTCTGTTCCCACTACGAGCACACCACTGACTACTCTATGACGCAGACAGGGCCGGCTTATTTGTGTGGGGTCAAAAATATAGGACGATACATACAATTCAGTATGCAACATTGGATAATCCACATTCACTTTTATAATATGTTTTAAATAAATTATGGGTATTCTCCTACGCGAGTTGGCCTTTATGGTTCAAAACATTTAAATACATGTCTTATTGAAAATTATACTTGGCACTTTATTATGTTTTCCCTAATATTAAGATGGATACATGCACCAGTGATAAAGCTGGATTAATAGATAAAGGGTAGTATAGATTAACTGCTTTAGCTATATGTGCTCTATGAAATGAACATTTGTCCTTTCACTATTAGCGCCTCGTGTTTACATGTCACTGAATATTATTCTTAGTCTCTATATTTATATCGGTGTGAGCATTGCGTCTGAGCATCCTCTGATAGATTAGCAAAATCAGGTTTGTACTTGAAAATTGCCAACTTTAAAGAATCCAATGCACGCGAATCTTTCAGGAGAGAACCATATTTATTTTTTGTTTGTTTCAAGTTGGAAAATGCTGACTCACATAAATATGTTGAAACAAAATAGGAAAGCAGTTGTACAGCCCATTTCTTCAAATTTGGATATTTCTCTATGGAAACCAATGCCCAAAAATCTAGAGCTGACGATGACCTTGCTTTAGAAATGTCATAGCACAAAGTGATAGTTTCGTTTTGAAATATGTGGTCCATTTGAAATGTATCTGCAAATTTTGTAGCCATTTCATAGACATCACTATGATCAATGGATAACTATTTCGATAAGTGTATTTTTAAGTTAAAACTATCTCTGAAAAGACAGTCGATATATTAAAGTAATACGTATTATCTAGGTCCTAAACAAAAAAAATTGCGGATGGATAATAAATAATCAGATAAATTCAAACAATCCAAGAAACCAGAAAAGTTACTGCATGGTCAACATTAACAAAATCAAAATAATGAAGTTTACTTACAGTTACGGCAATATCATCATCAACCAGAATTAGGGCTGAGTAGACGCAAGCAAGTTCGGCGTTGGAAGTCATTTTTCTAATTAGTGCAAGTCGCCGTTTGGCCTTAGCTCAATGAGAACAAGCACACGTTTCAACTGATTGAAGGAAAAGAAATTTTAGATGGCTGACTCTTGACAGCGAAAGGCAGAATGGTAATTTACGATACCTGGAGTGGGGGTATAGAACCACAGAATAGTAAACTATTTTGTGACAGATCCTTGAGCATCAATCTGGAAAATATTGCTTCAATAAATTTCTCACGAATAAGACTAACTCATTCCATAAAAAATATTTACCACATTCTAACATAGACAATTTTGACAATAGGATATTGTTCAATTCCTCATCTAATGGAATGTTGACAGCTCCTCTGACACTTTGCCCATTCATCATCCTCGATTATGTATAACTATATCATTGGGCCTCCTCTCCGATAACGATAACGACCGCCCTCCAAGAAGGTATGTGGAGGTCGTGGTCGGAATGGAGTCAAAAAGAGAGGTGTATTCTAAAATAAAATTACGATCGAAAAAAATATTGAAGTGAAAGACGCATTGAGAGGATTGGTGGCCCTCTAAGACAGTAAGCAGGCTGGATGTCAACGAAGTCGTCAGTTCTAAAATAGATATGTTTTCCGATTTGTGTTATTTTTATCAAAAAAATTGAGTGTCTTTTTTAAGAATAGGTGAAGGAAAAAACTTTCGGTGTTGCTTCTGTGCACTATAATCAGGAGGGGTCTGTCCAAATTCACTCTAATGAGAAACAACGTCCATAGAATTCAAAGAGAGAGAGAAAAATATATTATTATTATATTTTATCAATTTATCATCATATTGTATCCCTGCTACAGATGTTGAATATTATAAATTCTATAATTAGTATTTTCCAAAGTACTCCATACCGAAGATTTCGTCGATTGAGAAATAGCAGATGGAGGAGGAAACAAAAAACATAAAAACAACGGGAATGGACATATCGGTGCAAAAAAATGTACATATTGCTGGCGCCCACCAGTTTTCAGCAGTCATTAGTATTTTGACAGTGTTTCATATATTTCCGGTTTTTCTCTAGTACCACAATTGAGAAGAATTTCTACCGATGATGGCACAGCTCAAACGATAAACAGCTGTTCGAAAAAACCGAAACATAGGTTATGTTTAATATTGTCTTCTGTTTTGAATAGGTTATGTTTATTACTGTTTTCTGATTTGAATTGTTTAATTGGTGCGATTGTTATAGACATGAAAAACTGATGAATAGGTGAAATAAATTAGTTTCGCTCAAGGGAAGCACAAGAAACCATTACAATATATGAAAACAGCTAACATGACTTTTTGTTTTACCATCTGGCTCTGTTCTATTATGTCCGATAGACGCCATATGTGAACGATGAACTTACCAATAGTGATTTTAGATACAGCCAACCACATTTCTGGTTACTTTCGGAACACATCTCGAGTCTGTCATATAATTACTGTCACATCTCGGAATTCAGAAAGCAAATTTCAAATTAAATCTGAATACACGTTCTAAATTTCTGTTGAAATGGTAAACAAATAATTTGTAACTCTCAAAAAATGATATTTTATTTTTTTAGAATGGCATAATACTAGCAGGTCTTGGTTTGGCAGCGGTGGGTTTTGCTGGAAGATATGCTCTAAGGCAAGTGCCGAATGCTGCCAAAACATTTAATGAAGCTTTGAAAAATCTCCCTAAATTTGATTCTGCCTCATTGGCCAATTCAAAATATTACAAGGGTGGTTTCGATGCCAAAATGAATCGGAGAGAGGCAGCGCTGATTTTAGGTGTGACTCCCTCTGCGAATAAATTGAAAATAAAAGACCCTTTCAAGAAATTCAATTTCAATCAAATTCACGAAAGACTCATAGTCAATCAACATAGTTCATCAACATAATTGATCATTTCTGGAACACGACCTTCATATTATATTGTTCTGAAATATTAGAAGTGAATGAAATATGGTGCACTTTTCTTTCCAGGAGCCACTTTTGCCATTTCTTTTGAAATTTTGATTCACATTGAATTTTGTGTCATCGGCATATAGCATGGGTTTGAAACTCGTTCATGAAATTGCTGACAAATATATTGAAAAGCAGAAAGTCAGTCACAGATCAACACTTCTTACTTTGAATATTGCTGGAGTTTTATCCCAATACCAAACCATCATTTTCAACACCTCGACATATGTTGAATTACCAAGCGATCATCTTCAAGAGGAAGACTGAACTTCAATACCAAGAAGGAAGAATAAACTGATTTTATTCTTCGTCTTGAATATGATCACTTAGTGATCGAAACACGTGTCGAGGTGTTGAATATAACGGTTTGGTGTTGGCATAGAACTCCAGTACTACACCAAAGGTTCCAAACAGTTTTTTCACTTTGTATAATTCAAAAGAAAGACAGCAACATAATTTTATTCATGTACTTAGATGGTAGTAAAATGATCAGAAAGAAATCTATGTTGGTCGTTATTGAAAACATTCACTTCCTAATAGAAATACAAATAATTTTTTAGCGATTATGCTCTCTGTAGTTGTACTAATTGATATTTTTATTTTCGAAAACAGACATTACTTTCAATTTGTTTACGCGTGCTTGACGTGGGAAGTAAGATGGTAAAAGCGTGATGGGAGCGTTACGAAAAGTGTGATCGGGCGGGCGATTGAAAGTTGAGAGGGATGTATAAGTTAGTGAAGATGGAAATATAGAATTACGTTTCTTATATTACTTTAGCGGAAAGAGAGGAAGGTGCGAACACACATTTACGGGCGAGTAGGCTATGATAAATTAGGTGAAAACTATCATACGTTGCCACTGATTTCGGCAGGAGAATTCGATGTTAATTTCGCCACTGAAGATGGACAATTCTTGGTGAACTCTCTTCAAGGTGAATTAGAACTACATAAGAATAATAACCTATAACAAGACGTGGAAAAACAATCGATGCAATTTTCTCTAGATATCTTTCTAATTTTCATTCGAAAACATATGTATCTCATTTCTCATACCAAAAGTCTATTTTTTCGGTTTCATATTCAACCACAGTAATTATTAATGTATTCGATAATGAAATTAAGAAAATAATAAGTAAAAATTAAAAAAAATCTAGCAAAAATGTTAATTCATCAATGAAAACTTTGTAGACATATTTGTAAAAAAATTAATATATGTATATGCATATGCAAGTTTTGGAGAGTTCAATGTTAATTTCGCCACCGAAGATGGACAATTCTTGGTGAACTTTCTTCAAGGTAAATTAGAACTACAAATGAATATAACCTATGACGAAACATGGAACAACAATCGATTCAGTTTTCTCTAATGAAATTTAAAAGATAATAAGTAAAAGTAAAAAAAATCTATCGAAAATGTTAATTCATCAATGAAAATTTTGTAGAAAATTAATATATGTATATACATGTGCACATTAGGCAATTTTTGGAAAAATGTCCAATATGTATTGAAAGAAGGTCATTTTTTATTTATGAGTTCTCCATTACAATTTTCATATCTTTCAGATTGTGGAAGTTCAAAATACCCGAAGAAGGCCAATTAAAAGTCTAATTTTTGTTTGGAGATTTCCTCTAATATATCTGAAAGTTGCTTGTTACTTCACTAGGAGTCACGTTCAAACGTGCTTGAATGAGTAAGATGTAATTGATCCTCAACTCGCACAAGTTTCAACTTTTAAAGGTTGATTAGCGGAAAAAAAAATTCAAAAAACAATTTCGGAATGAAGAAATTTGGTATTCTTCGTCATTATAGAAATCTTAAAATAATTTTTTGGAACTCTTATCAAGGACTGCATGTCGGCTAATTCCGAAAGGAAAATAGAAGATTCGCTGTGTAATGAAACATTAAAATTATACTTGTCGAAGAGAAATACGAATATTTCGAGGTTTTATGAAACGAAATTTATCCATTTTAGTTTTCGGCGAATATTTTGTTTTAGTTCTCCAAAAATGAAAACATTTGTCCAATTGAACCGACACGTCTTACCGTTTCTCAGATAGCAATAATGGGATCAGTTAAAAAATATATAAGATTTGAATCAATAATTCTAATAATATATACTCAAATAATAATATGGATGAGAACGATATTGCTATCGATAATGATAATGTTGGCATTATTCTTAACTCATCACGTTTTTTCACAACCTCATATTCCAGATATCACACCTAAACTTGTACGAATTTTCAAAAAATTCAATAACTTTAAGATAGCTAATGAAATAGTTATTTCATTGAATACAATTGAGAAAAAATCTCCGATTAGTTTCCAATTGAACGTAATGATTTCAATCCATTGTTTCCATTGTAACAAGACTTATATTGGGCAGACACCCAAAACATTTAGGGACTGTTTAACTCCATATAAGAGTGACCTATAGGTCAGCTTCTCAAAGATTTGCTCTAAGCGAATATAGAAGATACTATGGATCTCAACAATACAGACATTTCATTAAAAAAAGCAATATTAAGAGAGGCTATTTCAGGAAATGTATTACATTTCATAGTCGGATAATTGCCTAATGAACTGATTCAAATCGTTCGAATTCCTTTTAGTAATAGACAAAAATTTTATGAGATATAAAAATTACTCAATATCAGATATCACAATATAAATGTAAATATTAAATTATCACCCATTGTTGGATATCAAAAGTATAATTATATAACTATTGAAAAAATTATAATGTTCAATATATTGAAAGTTTTTATTAAGTTGGCAATTACGTATGGGATGATAACTGGCAAAAGTGTGTGACAAGCAAAGAAATTGTGTTATAATACGTTACTTTACTTGGTGAAACAAAAACTTATTTTCAAACTCAATTCCATGACAGATGTCAGTATCACGTTTTTGTCCATTTCTATTTTTGATACCTAGAACATGGTCTTCTACCAGTAAGTTATGATTTAAAGCAAATTTGATTTTTTATAAAGAAAATGTAATGTAATCCTTGTCCATTAGTGAGCATTCCAGCTGATTTGAATTTCATGATCAATTGATAATTCCAAAAATCGAATCGAACCAAACATCTCATTAGTTGGATGAGACTTTTGTCAATAGTTCAGTCATGAATTGAAGAGAATAATTGAAGGTTTGCAAGTTAGAATGGAAATTGAGCTCTGAATCAGCCATTAAGAGTGATGAGTGGGAAAATCAAAATGATTTTTCTAAACTCAGTGAACTTTTTCAATAAAAATTATGAGAAAAAGTTTAAGTTTATCACACTATGAATAATCGGAATTAGTATTGCAAAAAATAGTTTAATAAAATATTTCCTTGTCATTCGAAAACTGCGTTATCTGTTGGGATTTTTTGCTGAGTTTGGTTTAACATGATGAAACAACTGCAAATAATTTCTTCCATTTCAAATCAGTTTGGGTGAATGTTGTATCAGGGCTCGAGTTAATTACACTATTACAGAAAATATCATTAATGAGTAAAGGTAGTTACATGCGTAAAGTCGTTACATATTTGGCATTCTTCAAATTATATTTGAAAATTTTGACAGATTTTTAATTTTATTGTTTCACAAATTATACATTGAGTTGATACAAAATAAAGTTCCAGTAACTTAGAGAAAATTGAAAATAGAATGTACTCACTTTAAAAATGCAATAAAAGCCATCTTGATATTTGTAATCCAAAAATAACGGTAACACTAAAAAAATTTGTTGTGACGTTGTTAACTAACTAACTACTATTTTTGATTATTTCTTTCCAGGTAAAAAATCTACCTGAGTACTGAACGGGTAATGTGAACTGAGCTTCATAATCTTCGTATATATATGCGATTGAGCTATGGTGAATTACGTTCGCGAAACATAGGGGAAAATACGCGTGTGCTGTGTTTTCCAAATCTCTCTCTTCATTCGCATGAGGTTGACTAGAGAACTGGCGAATGCAGTTGATTATAAGGATCGTTTAATTTATTTTAGTAGCTATTAATTGACCAAGGAACACAGACCATGTTTTTTTAAAAAATATCAGGGTACATGACCTATAAAAGTATTTCACATATAATCTGTTTAAAATCTGTTAAAAATTCCGTTAATCAGCTGTCGCCCCCATACGAACGACAAGTCTCAAAAGTTGAGAACTCGTGCGAGCTAAGGACTAACGAGGTCTTACCTTTTAACGTGTGATTCCTAACACGTTACATGCAAAGAATTTATACACCGATTAATTATAAATTAATGTGTAGATGCATAAAACATATTTTTATGGTCGTTATGAAAACGAGCTGGATTCATCATACCATTGACTTTTATCAAAATTTCACAATTTTTCGTAGGTGAGTTGATTCAAGTACTATCATAATAAAGTGTCACTTTGCTTATGTAGATCTACTTTTTACTCTAAAAAAGTCTTTGAAATTGATTTCATCCCCTCAGCATTCATTCGTTATCAAAAAGTGATATTTATTACTTCAAAATTCGTTATGATATACAAACTGAAAAATTGTTATGAAAGTATCCAAACTTATAATTTATTTCATACTCAGAACGAAAAAAAATACAGAATAACAGGATCAAAACGAAAAAACACTTGGAAATAATTATGAATGTTAACTGCGAATTAGTTTACGATGATATCAGTTTTGAGGTTTCGAAAGTTTTTCAATGAAACACAGGTACTACAGAAAAATTCTTAAGCCGCACTAAGAGCAGTACCTGTACGAAAGTGGCGATTCACATTGTATTTGGAGATTGACTCCATTTGAAAAAATGTTCTCAGGAAGTTTATTTCAGAAGAACCTAGTTCCCAAATGAAAGAGTTCTTAAACAATGATGTTCGAGGTGTACTGAGTTGAACCTCAAAACGATGAGCAACCACAGTCCGTCGCGTATTTCTAATATGTACCGCTCTTGTTGAAATCAAATGTGCCAAGTTACTTGAACACTTCCAGTGAAAGTATCTATAGAAGAGATACAGATTCCCAACCTTTCTTTGATATTCCAGACTATCAAGGTTGCAAGTGATGTTCGCGTTCGAGCGGACGCTTAGGGGCGGATCTCCATACATGAGAAGAATACTCCATAAAGCATTATAAGCTTCATAAAGCATTAAAAACTGCTGAGTTGTTTACAATTTTCTGGTTCGGAACAGTGTTCCAAGCTTTTGAGAAGCAGCCTTCGCAATTCCAGCATGATTGTGCTGAGACATATTTTGGTGTCCAATTCAACCCCCAACAGACTTATCGAAGCAGAAATTGAAATTGTCTGTCCTGACATTATTATATCCGGTTCGGAGACATTTATCTTTTTGGAGAAAACCGATGTCAGGGTTTTTGTGACATTGAATTGAATCTTATTTGTTTCACCCCAATACGAAATCATTTCTAGATCCTCATTAAGATATGCAACCTCCTTCTGCCGGTGAAGATGTGCATCCGCAGCCGATGTCTTGGAATCCAAATGGAAAGACGAGACAAGTGTGCTTTCGTCAGCAAAGCAATATATTGGATACAATAACAAGAAGGTTGGAGACACTAGGAATCCCTGAGAAATACCAGCATTCATTGTAAAAGTATTCGAGAGATGTTCGTCGACGGCCACTTGCAGGAAACGTTTTTTCAGGAGGAAGCTGATGAGCCACACACAAAAATGATCCGACAAGTCATAGCATAGAATTTTGGCCAGCAAACCACATGCCACCTACGGTCAAGGACCTCAGAATTATTAAGCATAACAGCTCTTGGCTCTCCGTGTTTCTCGATTAAGTTATTCCACATATGGGTGACATACATACGTGCATTTTACTGTTTATTCAAGAATCATCCTTCAATCCATAGATATAGTCAATTTTTCTTCAACTTAGGTTTGACGTCATTATTCAAATTGGCATACGTTTCGTATTCATTATTCGATTGAAATTACCCACGTAGAAAGACACACTTTTTGGGACTGAAGAAAATGCACTTGCAATCTTGGAATCTCGTCACCACGAGCTGGAATATATATATATTGATTTTTTTTTATTAGATGAGTAATTACACACAAGCAGTTTTTTTTATAGGGTCTTTTCCAGCAAATATAGTCACAGTGCGAACATTGGATAATTATTATCATGGATAGTGTTATTAATTTTCAGCAAGTGACAAATCAGTGTATTAATCATAATATAGCCAACTGATGAGGCGCCAGCAAACTATGGTATTTAATTCATCGTTTGTACATGTGAGGTTTTTTGTTTGCATTCAGAAATGAATTCAGTATACCTAAAATTCACAATGAGTGTATTCTCTTCTATTAGCAAGAGAATTTTATTTTTTTGCCAAAACCCTTTATCAAACGAAAAAATTATCGAGTGACCATATCCGCTCATAAAGGACGAGTTCAATCAAATACTATAACGATATGTTTCCAAATGAGAAAATCCTCATGATGCATTGAAAAACCCCCGCAACCATCAGTAATCGTAATAGAAAAGAGCAGTCAGTGGTCTATACAGGTTTTACCGCAGAAGACGCACGCAGCACTGATATATGTAATGAGATTCCATCAACTTGGTTTCACTTTTGTCGATTGTTCAAAATGAATATAATTATGTTCCAGAATAGATCGTGATATATAAGTAGTCGTTAATAATTTTTGTACCTTTTTCTACCTCGAACTTTTTTATATTACATGACCACCATCTCTAATTTAATGGTTTTATATTTGCTGTTATATTTTATTACCAAAGAACTCTCATACAATTTTAAACGGCTTTAAAACAGAAACTCTTTTTGATAAGTTTCTCCATTTATTTATCAGTTAGTTGCTTCAATTTACTAATCTTGTGAAAACAATCATGGTTATGCCATACATCTTGTATAATATTCTAATAACAAATATTTTTCGGTGATCTGGAAACTTCATCAGGGGTCCGTTAAAAATACTGATGTTCAACTGCCACGAATACCTTATATTTGTGCGCCTATTGTTTTGTTTCTCTTGAATATTACATATGCACATTTGTTGTAAAAAAGTAAATAAAGTCATATCCTTCAGAAAAAAATGAAGCACCTCCTATTTTGTTAGTGATTCTCTACCTGGGTATATAATATTCTTGAAAAGTTTCAAAGGTGGGACGAGACTGATTTTTCTTGTATTTATTGTAAAACTCATGTCAGACAGGAAGTCAAGTCTGCACAGACTCCGTTTTCCAAATTGAAAAGTTTGAATTTTCATGGTGAATGAGTGGTTGCAAATGGTATGTGAGTAATGTTTCTGAGATGATTGATTCCTTTCATGAAACATTCTTTTTGTATACACTTTGCTTAGATGTTTCAAGTAAGCTGTATCTAGCCCAACTGTATTTTCTGAAGTTTCATGTGGTTTTCTAACAAAAACATCATTTAAAAATAGCCTTAGTAATGTGAGGAATGAGTTGTAGCTCCTTGCATACTTTCACCTCTCGCCTATTGCTAAAATTCTTTCAAAGTTTTTGTCAGATAAGGAATTTGCTTCAGAACAAGCACATTTTCTAAGCACCAGAAATGCAATATCCTTTTTTACGCGTATTTATCAACCAAGTTGGCGTCTTTTTCATCTCCTGAAGACGCCAACCCTGGATGAACTACATGCATAATATCACTTGGTGATCGAAACACGTGTCAAGGTATTGAAGATAACGATTTAGTGTTGGGAAAAATGTCCAGTAATATGCAATCCAAGTTGAGGACTACAACACAAACATTGCTTAGGTAGCTCAGCCTGGACTCACAATTTCTAGTTTTAGCTAGTTTTTTTCTTTTTTTCTAGTTTCTCAAGTTATCTAGTTTTAATTTTGAACTCATATGGTAGATTATACTAATTACGCGCGTCGATGATAGTATTGCATTTCTGGTGATCACAAAAAGTGCTTTTTTGTATTTATTTCACGCCAGAGGTCCCAGTGTTTGCCTTTTATTGTGGAATATTTTGTTATGGTAAATATGTGCATTGATAGATAACAGGGTATGTAATTGAAATACGAAAGATACATAAGTATGCTGAATGGGCAGAGTAGACTGGTTTTCGGAAAGCTGCAGAACACAGCGAAAGACGGTGAAACCTTTGATGACGATGTTCGGAATCTGTGGAGGAATATATAATTTATTTCTGAAAGACAGAAATAAATAACACGAAGCTGATAATTACAATATCGTGCGAATATTCTGAGCAGCAACAAATAAAAATAATGTACCTACTATTATTGTGAAATTGGTCGCGGTGGTAGTGCGCCCGACTCACGATCGAAAGGCCGTGGGTTCGATTCCCGCCTCGACCAGATATTTTTCTCGAGAGAATGTATCTGGTTGAAGCTGGGATGACTCTGCAACCATGTGAGGAATCACACATTGAAAGGTAAGACCTCGTTAGTCCTTTGCTCGCAGAAGTTTCTCAACTTCTGAGAGTTGTCGTTCGTATAGGAGCGACAGCTGATTAACGGATAAATAGATTTTGAACAGATTATTTTGAACAGATTATTTTTCAACTCATTGATGAAGTTTATTGAATAATTTTAACTATGAAGAATTTTTCAAAAACCGCGACAATAGTTTTGTGAGAAGCTATTGTCTCGGTGAGAAAGCTATTATACAGCGGTTTTTGTAAAACCCTTTATTATGAAAATCCTACAATAAACTGTATCAATGAGTTTCAATGTGAATTTTTATCAAATACCTATCAGCTAATTTTATCCAATTGTGATTTTCTAGTTTTCAGTAAAGTATTTATTGCTATCTAAAAATTAGGCATTCATTACAGTTTTTTATTTTGAATAATTTATCACTGTATGCCTATTAGAAATGAACTATTAAAATGTATTAGATAAAACCATCAGATAACCCATTGGTAACTTCTGATTGTACAGAATAGAAAAATTAAATCTCATATACCTACATGAATTGAGTTCAAAAGCTGAAAATTGGAACTGTTGAAAAATAGACAATTTGCTGTGTCCAAGAAAAAACATAATATCAGAAACTTTATGAAATATTCAGAAAATTGATAGTTTCTGGAAATGATGATTTTTGGATAGTGTCTCCGCCCAAAACTTTGAAGTAAAACAAGATCTTGATAGTTTGTTCCGTGTAAGTGAAATTCTATATAATTACTCTCTCATATATAATATGTTGTGTAATGTTACTGTGAATGATATGTTTCGATACCATCACGAATCTTTGGTGTACTGACTATTGAATAAGAAAAATTGATATTCGTTCAATTCAATGTCGTTCTGCCAGATTGACTTTTCTTTTCAGTTTTCATCTGAAAGAAACTTTGGTTCATGATCTAGATATGTTTGTGAAGAGTTTTCATTGAAGCTACCTACTTTTTTTCTTCATAACTTTTTCATATTTTTTTTAATATAATGGAGAAACTGAAAACTAAAAACTTCTCGTCAATAACCAGATTGTCCTAAAATATATCATGATTTCAATTTATACTAATTTTCCGATGAGTATTTGGTTATTTATAAATATCTTGACACATTGAAAGTATGAAGGCATTGTATGGACTCTTTCACAAATATCCATGGATGATATACGAGCTTTGCAATGTTCTCATAGATACTCTTGTCTTCAGGTTGAAATTAGGAATTTTCACAATCACGCTAGGAATCACTTTTTCAGTTTGCTTCTCTTCATATGATGAATACATATATCTCTGTAACATGTACATGGTAACATAATCATAAAATCAGACTGAATCATTTTATTCACCAACTATTATGTGAAACGATATCACTGCTGATACATTATAACACAAAAATGAATCTGAACAGACGAACAAATGAAAGATCAAGCACCTCACCAGATAAGGTATCACATTTACATACATCAATTGATTTGATTCATTCATATTATATATTTTACACCCAATATATTGCATGAAATACAATATCAGAATAAGCTTCCTAGTGCTGAGAAACGGACCAAATGTTCAGATTTTATAAACACCAAATGACATTGTGAAAGTTTTGGATGGCATTTCTGTAAATATTGACTAAATCGTTGAATAATTTTTTTTTATTATTTATTTATTTACAATCGCCTCGACCTCTAGGGGTCATTAGCGATGTAGATAGATTATATGTTTATGGAAAAAAAACTTAGAGAGTATGTAACAATTTGTTATTTCTGAGGAAAGCTAATAGATTATTAATATCACATTCATCTCCAAATATGTCCTTTATTGATGGTGGGAAGCCATAATTTTACCTTTCGTTGTGATGTAGCACGCACTTGGTGATAATATAATTCACACTTTGAACACTATCACAAAATTTACATACTAATAGTAGATGTCCATGGGTGAGACGAGTGTGGCCTAGATGAAGACGAGATAAAATGACCTGGGCTTTTCTTCTATTGGGGTGTTTTTCCAAGGAGATACTGACTGTTTCATCTAATGAAGTTTTGCTGACGAACTATTCCATTGGGATTGCCAACTGTTGATGATCGTTTGCTTATATAGAGCAGTATATAGCAGTCCATATTCAATGTTGGCTCGGGGATTATCCAGGTGTCAGTATTGGGTGTATGGGGAATTGATAAAGTACTTGGTTGGAGACATTGTGGTGTACCGGATTATCTGGATTGGATATGATGGATGCTGCGTAGGTGAGGGTAATAAACTTTCTTCTATTAGCTAATGATGGTTCACCTGCTTCACAGTATAAGCTTTTCGTTGGACTTGTGCAAAAAGCTTCAAAGATAGTTCTGATGACGTTGTTGTGGATGGTATCCAGTTGTTTTGATATGGATTTTTTGGCAGAGTTGTATTCTATTGCCCCATAGTCCAATTTAGATCTGAGCAGTAATATATAGATTAACATCAATATCGATGAGTCCCAACCCCAGGTTCGAGAGGCAACTATTTCCAAGAGGTTGAGTCCGTTCTGACAAGCCATTTCTAAGTATCGGACGTGGAGTTTCCATTTCAACTTTTGATCAAATATCAGTCCTAAAATTTTGACGTACTCAACGTATTCAATATTCTGTTCATAGATCTGTAGTTTGGGAGGGGTTCTTTGGCTCTTTTAGAGAAATTAATACATTTGGTCTTTTTCAGATATTTTCAATCCAGTTAAAGAAGACCATTTCTGTGAATTGTTGAGGAATTTCTGTAAGGAGTTCTGAATGGTGACAACATTCTTTCCTCTAGCAAAAACTACAGGATAGTCAGCATACAATCTTGCTTCAAGAGGAGCCATACAGTCTTTGATTAAATCATTAATGGCAATCAGGAATAATGTAGCACTCAGAGAAGAGCCTTGCTCTTAGATCGTGTTGGGAGATATACAGCCGTTTGTGCGAACTTGGAAATTGCGATATTTCAAAAAGATAGCGATGAAATGCTGGGAATTTCTTTCAAGTAACCATTTTTGTAGTGCGCTAATGATTGCAGGCTTCCATATAGTGTCATATACTCTTGAAATATCGATAACTATTTCGATGCAGTCTTGGTTATTCGAAAACGATTCGTGCACTTCTGATTTAAGATCTACTAGATTATCAAGTGTTGATCGTATTTTCCAGAATCCATGCTGATGTGGTATGAGTAGTTTTCTGTTTTCTAGAGTCTACATTAATCTCCTATTTATGATTTTCTCCATAACTTCACACATGGCACACGAAAGTGGGATTGGTGTGTCCAAACTCGGAATATAATTTAGGTTTGTCTGTTTTGTGAATAGGAATAATGATTGTATCAGACCTTATACGCGGAAAGACATGTTGACTCAAAATAACGTTATACATTCTAATAAGCAGTTCTTCAGCATTTTTAGGCAACAAATATGATTGGAATATCGTCTGATATTCCGTCTTTTGAAATGGGACAGTTAAATGGATCATTTGGGTTTTTTGCATTCTTGTCTACTGAAAGTAGTGGCATCTCTTTTCCTGATTTCTGTTTCAAGAACTCAACTCCATAATTGTTATTACTGGAATAGTGATGGAAAGTTGATGCAAAAACTTCAGCTATTTCTTGTGGCGAAGTGAGGATTTTTCCGTCGTGTTTTGAATAACTTACAGGTTTGTAGTTTGGAGTCCTTGATATTTTTCTTATCATTTTCGATACTCTGCCGGAAACATACTTCTTTCAACATTCACATCTGCTTGTTTTCAAGATGTAGCATATTTAGCTCTCAATTGTTTAAAATCTATTTGATTTTCTGTGGTTTTGAAAGTTTTTTTGACAGCTTTATGACTGTTTGACATTCATTGTTCCACCATGGAAGTGGAAAGTGTTTATTAAGGGAGCTAGTTTTCTCAACGGCTTGAATTATTATTTGGAAAAACTTTGGGATCTTGGCGTCTATATTTAGGTGCAACGTTGCATCCGTGTCAATTTCTGCAGTTTCATTTTCAATAAGTGACGTAAAGCAGGTCCAGTCCGCTTTTTTGACAAACCATTTTAGGGGGTAGTATCAGAGAGTTTAGATTTTTGATTAGTGATAATAATTGGTTGGTGATCACTACCGTATAACTCTGGAATTACATCTCAGTCCAGTAACATAGATAAATATGGTTCACAAGTAGAGAGATCGATTGCTGACGATTCGCCGTTTGTAACGTTGAAACGGGTATTTCTTCCATGATTAAGGAGATCAAGATTGAAATTATTCATGATGGATTCTATTTTGTGACCCTGTATATTTGTTTTCTTGAAACCCCAAATCTAATTTTGTGAATTGAAAGCACCAATTATTAAACGTGGTGGTGGTATTTGGTTGACTAGGTTGTTGAGTTCGTCTATTGGTGGTTCTTGATTAGGAGGAATATAAAGATTGCAGATAGTTACTGCAACTGCTTCCAAATTGGTAATTAGTGGAATGTTGTGTGCTTCTAAACAGTTTTTTATAGATATGGCAACTCATCCAATGGCATGAAGTTGGCTGTCTATGCTTTTATGAAAACATGTGTATTTTGAAAGATTATGGACGGTTTGGTTTCTAAAATGGGTTTCTTGGAGACACAAAATGGATGAGTATTTTGAATGGAGCAACTTCTACACCTCTAATTGGGTATAATACCCATTGAGGTTTCATTGAAGAATCAAATTGAATTTTACTCGAGAGAGGATAAAGTTGAAAAATGCTCAAAATTTTCCTGGGATGTGACGCTGCCCTCTATTTTACTGGCTAATTTCAAATCTAATTGTGTCCTTATTTAGAATTTTGGTACAACTGGTTTTTAACTTTCTTTTCGTCCGAAGGAGGTATATTATATGTAATGGTTCAAGTAGTCCCTTAATGTTTGATGTATAAGTAATTTCCACGCTAAGCGGGTCGGATGATCCATAAACATTTTCAAAAAAGTATTTTGTTTCATCATATGACAAGACTGATTTTTCTGATTCGTTTTGAAATATGGGTTTGGCTGGTCGTAACAATTCTTCTAAAAGTTCTCCACTAGTGAGAGTTTTAACTTTTTTACTTTATTGCTCTGCATTGGTTTGACGAATGCCTTCTCTTGTTCGGAAGAATCTGGTGGAGTTGTCGTAATTTCCGAAATACTCCGTTTCGCTGAGGAGCTAGAATTTGGGTTGGAAAAAGTTGGTAACAGTAATGAGTTTTCTTCCGTTGTTTCTAACGTTCTGCTGCTTCAGCAGCATTCTAGCAGGAGCTAGAATTTGGGTTTGAAAAAGTTGGTAATAGTAATGAGTTTTCTTCCGTTGTTTCTAATGTTCTGCTGGTTCAGTAGTGTTTTCAATAAGGGGCTTCATTGTTAATATTCGTGCTGGGGACGGATTCATCATTGTTCATTATTGGAAAATTGACAGCTAAATATCAGCTTTGCTTGCATTCAAAACATAGGTGATTATCTAAGGTGAGGCATATATGATATGGAGTTTGGTCAAAGGCTATAACGCTAGATTGAGGTAATTTGAAGTGATCTAATGGAGAAATATTTACTTGCCGTCGGAAACTTAGAACATGTTTAAAGTTTGAGTTTGATACTTCGATTCTCAGGAAGGAAATATGAGTTAGTAAAGTTAGTCCCAGCCCGCGTAGCTCAGCTTCGAGGGAAATATGTGGGATCGATGGACATACGTTAGAGATGATAATTTTTTCGCTTAGGTTGATCAGTTTTCTCGCCGTTAACATTTCTCGGTTGATCGCTATTTTTCTTTCGGTGTTGCTGAAGAATTTATTGACTACTTTTTCGCTCAATAGATAAGTACATATTCTATTATTATTAGAAATTTCAGAGGAAAACAAAATATTTTATAGAGTAAGGTTGTCTAAGGTTACTAAGTAGTCTTCTAATTTGAGGTTTGCTCTTGCATTGAATAGGATAACTTGTTTTTTGTAGGAAACATCAATGTATTCGTTCAGCTCAGTACAGATGGAAATAGTCTGGGATTGTTTTGGGAACTCCTGTAGTCAGAAAAACCCGGATTAGGTTCGCTGTCCATGGCTACGAAAATTTTTCATCAGAGCCTTAGTACTTCCCTGTTGATCAATCGTGTGCTCGCTGATAAAAATCAATATAAGGCTTTGAGAATGGTAGCGTTTTGATTTTATAGATATTCGTGGAAGAAATTATCTACCAAAGAAGGGCTACCAAAACTACATAAACTATGAGAGAAAATCAATTGGTTTTTTTTTCATTTCCACTATCAAATTACAAAAATGTCACCGGTTGCTGATGAGTACACTCACAGGTCACTTTACTAGGCCCGGACTCCAGTTGAATAAATTTTCCAGTATCAAATAATGTGTTACTCTGAGGAAACCCGTTACTCTTGGCAAAAGATTGTCTATCATGTAGTTGCCTGATAGTGGCACCTATTCATTTCATTTTTTCTGAAATGATTAATGTGACTTATTTTTCGATTATATCATTCGCGATTTTCCACAAATGATTTCAAAACCGCTACCTCGTGTGTACATTACATTCTACTCTTTAAAGATGAGTGTTCAACTCAAACTTTGTTCACCGCATAACCTTCTATGGATGTTTGAAACAATTCATGCTTTTGGAATATTTCGATTGGAAAAGCGAAAATTGTTCATCATACGTTCGTCCGGTTCCTAGTGAATCACCATGAGTAAATCTTATAAAAATGATACATATCAGCAAATTAAAAATTCATAATATTGTTAACTCTGAAGACGTAAATATATACAGCCGTTTGTTTTCGAAAGTCAAGACCTTAAGGATACAATCCATACGGTCTCAGAAATGATGTTCATATTACATTTTCATTGTTGTGGAACACGAAATAAAAATGTTTCATCACGCCATATAACTCCTTCAATCGTTCCACAATAATCTGTGATATTTTGGGATATTCTAGAACGTTTCAAAAATGTTTTTGCATATTATAGATTGAATACTTGAATACTGTCGATTATTCTGGACTGTGCTAGAATTTTCGAGAAAGTGAAAGTTCTAGTCCCTTCATTTTGAAAAGCACGCCTTCCAGGTGAAAACATCATTACCAAGGGCAAGCGCACACTACAGACTTTTTATCAGCCGATGGTTTAGTTGGATGCTTATTAGTATAGAATCGTAATGTGAGTCCGCACATCTAAGCGATTCCAGTCGGTCGACCAATTTTGATTCAATTACAAAGTTGAACAACTATAGGCCGAGTTCTATCAGACTGTGTTTATGAGAGTGCGCAGACTCACCAACTAAACAGTCGGTGCCTGCAGACTCCCCACTCTACATTACATTGTTGATATTTGATATCAAATATTATCTAGTACCTACTTTATCTTTAAATATATTTGCGTTTTCATTACATTTTTTTTTTTCATAATTATGTCGAATATTGCCGAATGTTCAGTAGAAAATGTAATTGCGTAAGTTGTGCGCACAGGTATTGGGCGTCTTAAATTTGTGTCTTGCTTCATAATTGATGGTCCGACTAGTCTAACAAGTTCATTGAAGCTGGTTATACTCATTCTCTAGTGAACGAAGAACATTTTTGGATATTCCATCGGCTTAGGATGGAGCGTGTAATACATTCTTTGAACTAACCTATCACTTAAAATATGGTGCACCCACCATTCACGGTTTCTTTTGCTTGTTTTTTTCATATTTCTTCTTCGTGTAATGATAATTGCAATAATAGCTTTTCTCTGTAACATTCTACAATACTTATACTTATATATACTATTATATACATCAAAAACTGTTCAACTTTTCAGTGGGTAGTCTGCGCACCCGCACCGAACAATTTTGTTTGAGTAGTGTGCCCCCACCCAACCCAACCAGACTAAACATTCGGCCGATAAAAAGTCCGTAGTGGGCGCTTGCCCTAAATGTGTACCATTGCGTACCATTCAAGGAGTGTGTCAGTATATAAAACATTTTTCTTACTGCTTCCTTCCCTATAATTCTTGAATATTCACAGACAATTTACGTACACGATACTCTGAATTTTATTGTATGACTTGTAAACTGAATCAACGAAAAATTGTTCCACATTACCACATTTTCATAGTCTGCATAGTAGACGAGAATCAACAAAGATTATTGTATATAAATAGATTTCAATAACTATTGTGTCTCTCAACTTTGCACCTGGACTGCCAAATCATTTTATTGATGTGTTGTTCAATTGGGATTTCCCAATTCGAATTATAGGTGGATATTTGTTTGGCTCAAGTTTGGATACAATTTTAAACGAATTAGTGGGAACTCAACGGGATATTTTCTTGGTAATTTCAAATTACTACTTAATGGCCACTCACCTGAAATAATTCAACTCATATTGAAGTGTTTATTGTTTTCGTATTATCTGAGGAGCAGGTAGTTGTTAATGGTTGTAATTGATATTACTTTTGCATATATTTTGACCGTGGAGTGGGTTAGAGTCGGAGTGCAAAAGAACTTCAACGAATGATTCTACACAAAACAAACAAGGTAATTGAACTAAACCGATGGAAAAAACTTCATTCATTCGTGAAAATTATTGAAATGTCAAAATGAAAAGTGAAATCATTCATTTGATTTATTTTTTTTATGATTGATACGGCCGTTACTTGATGAAGATCCATAGTAATTTCAAAAACTACACTTCACGATTTGATATCCACAAACTTTATTTGAAAAATATAATCACAACATGTTTCGCTAGCACAGTAGCTTTCTCAAGTGTGTGAATACTTCAAATTTTTCTTACATTATTATGTATATACTACAGGTAACCATAATTGAGACTACCTTCAAAAAATTACCTCAAACTCTACCTAAGATACCTGTTGAATTATGATTACCTAAAGCATGTCACCTCACATGTACATCAATAATAATTCTTTTTCTGCACAAACAGAGTGTTTCCTTTGTCACTGCACCATCAGTGGAATTATCAGAAAGGCTAATCAATATCATCTTGAATCAATAAAATAGAGAACATCTACCAAACACCGCAAATTTACTATCCTTTGATGTGCAGAATCTGTTTCCTAGCTTACCTCCTGATGATACTATTACTTTAATAATATAATTATCAGATAAAATTAGAGTGAACCCAATCATAAAACGGGAAATAATTGACCTTCTGTTGTTATGTCTCAAACGAAATTATTTTCAATTCAACAAAAATATTCATTCTTCCTCAATAAGTTTAATTATGGGAAAGCCATTAAGCCCCTTACTTGCAGAAATTTTCATGGATAATCTAGAGAAGTCGATCATTAAACATCCTTTGATTTAGAATTTTTTGTATTGGTATAGATATGTGGATGACGTTTTGGTATGTTTTACGGATACTAAGAGGCAATTAGATACTCTTCATAGGGATATTAACAAAATTCATGAAAACAATAAATTCTTATTGAAATAAAAGCAGAAAACTCAATCAATTTCTTGGACTTAACAATTAGTAGGGGGAACAACAAACATGATTTTTTAATTTATCACAAACCGTCCTATACGGATACAACTATACATTACGATTCTACCCATCCTTATCAACACAAAGTAGCAGCTTATAATAGAAGAATTCACAGATTAGTCAATGTTCCTCTTTCAATAGATAATTTCAATAAAGAACTTGATATCATCAAGCAAATTGCGGTTAACAATGGGTTTGAAGCCGAATCAATTAACAAAATACTTGCCAAGAAAGTCTACGTAAAAGCGATTCGAGACGTTTTTTCTATTGATAAGGTAGATAATCAAATTATAGAGCTTTAACATATTTTGGACTACATTTTTGAGGAAACGAGATATTAAAACTGCATGTAGAACAATTAATACGTTGGGAAAGTTAATAAAAAATAATAAAGACACGACATCCAAATTCGAGAAATCAGGAGTATATATAAATTAAAGCGTGGAAAATGCCCTGAGGTGTATATTGGTCAAACTGGCAGAACATTCAGGAATCGAATCCAGGAACTTCATATGAGCTACGTAAATGAGAAAACAAATTCAACTCAAATCATCTAGAAGAAAATCATATCCTTAACGAAGAGTTCTAAATTTTGCACATAGAAAATAAAGGTTTGAAACTGAATCATTCGGAAGCAATGGAAATCAATAAACTTAAAAATTCAAACATTCCAATGAATGACCAACTAGATTTGAATAGATCACCATTATTGAACTTGTTTTCTTAAAATCCGAGAAAGAATTATTATTGATGTAGATGCGAGGTAATATTCTTTAGGTAATCATAATTCAACAGGTACCTAAGGTAGAGGTTCAGGTAATTTGTTGAAGGTAGTCTCAATTATGGTTACCTATAGTATATAAATATCAATTTGAAAAATTGATATAAATGTCAGTTTTTCAAATGAAGTTTGTGGAGAACAGATCGTGAGGTGTAGTTTTTGAAAAATTTGATCTATTTGCAAAGCTGGTCCTAGTTCGACAAACTACAGTTATTGTCATTTAGTAATGTATTGAACAATTATGCGTAGAAACAACCAACGGTTCTTAATTGATATTTGTGCAGTTTTTTTTTCAAATAAAAGTGTATATTTAGTAAAGTGTTATCATAAGAGAGACTTTTAAATAAAAGTGTATATTTAGTTTGAAGTGTTATCATGAGAAATATAGTGATTTGTTTGACAGTAAAATAATATTGTTCTTGAAGGAAACGGTGAAAAATGTCGAACTGTTTTGGAAATTAAAAAACAAATCATAACCTCAAATATAAAGGCATTATTTTGTCTGATGAGTATACAGAAAATCGATATCATCCGAATGTTATGAAGCATTCGCAGGACTTATGGAAAAATACTTCACTTCTGAACCTGAAAATCAGACATAAAACAGTGAAAAACAAAAATCAGCCAGTATACCTTCAAACAATAGCTCAACAACTTCGTCGTTGATACCTAAGTTGTCCAGAAAACCAACTCATTTACAGTATTTCTCTACAGAATTTTTAATAACATTTCAATTCAGCTTCAGAATCAATAGCACATTGCTTTACAACTTCTCAAAAATAATATGGAAATTTGTGAACCAGATGTCAGTGAAGATTCTGATTCAACTCAAGATGGAAATATTCTTATCGAAAAGGAACCTGGTAAAATCGACTATCAAATACGTTCAAAAATGCTTCCACCTCATAAAGCTGATAGTAATCAATTTAATTCTAGTTTACTACCCAAAATCGAAGGTCAAGAGGAGTATGCAGATTGAAAAAAAATCTGGTTAAAAAATATCTTATCATACAGAATGTAGAATTAGTTTCAGTAATAAAAATCCACTTTTCGAAAATCATTCACGAAAAAAATGAATTGACAACAGTGATCAAATTTTTAAAAAGAATCAAATATTTTTTTACTTCATATACATTTTTTACTTCATATAATATTGTTATGAATGTGATAAAATTATTTTTTTATCGCATATCTTGAAAAATCATAATAGACTAAGCTCGAGCTCGCACCTACAGCGGACTTTCAATGCGTGTGGCAAGATTTAAGAATCATAAAAATTGTCAGGCTATTGAGCTGATATTTTTTTTATAGATCCCAAGTAACATATATATGATTTAGCTTTTATACTATAACGAAAGTATGATTATAATTTATTCAAGTTTGGGGCGTCTGCCAGGGGGTAGAAACTGTCATAAGTTTCCGGCAATGAATGACGATATTTCTAAAGTTCTCCTGAAGAAAATTCAAAAAGAAATTGAGCTTTATATTTTAGCAAATTTTAGGTACTATTTTATACACCTTTAATACCTGTTACTTACTCAAGTAACCACAACTCAAACTGTATAATCGCTGGTCGTTCTTACCTGTTCAAGGGACATGCACAGAAAAACTTTTAGCTTTTATAAAATAACGAAAGTCTGGCCGTCATGGGCTCTTGAGCTATTATTCATCAATCAAAATTGTACGGTGTGAAATGCAAGTATGATGTGAACGAAATGTTCAAGGCAACTAACTTGTTCATTTTGTATCTTTTTTTTTCTTGTAACTCGAATATTTTTGCTGTAAGACTTCAAAATTCCATACATCTAACATCAAATGATATTGCTTGAGTTCAGTCCCAACACCAAACCGTTATTTTCAACACATCGACATGTGTTTCAATCACCAAGTGATCATCTTCAAATCAAATCTAAATCACATACACAGAAATAAATAGGCAAGCCTACTTAGGCATATTCTGTGTGTTGAAAACTATCAGTTGAGATGAAATTTATTCGATTATGAAAAGAGCGGAAGTGTTAAAAATAATTGATAGATAGATAGATAATGTATTGGTGTTTTAGACATTCATCAGTATGTACACAAGTCAATATGTACATATAATTAAAATTAGTATATGTCAGGCATCTATTAATATTTACATAAACAATAGATGCTTACAATTCATAGAATAAGTTAGTTATGACGACGAGCACATTTAAAAACAAAGCAGT
>WOGO01000361.1:0-24933 GCA_015342085.1 Leptinotarsa defecta | reverse complement strand
ATATTTCCTTTTTGATTCCTTAACGAGAGTAAACTTACGATATCAATGGGAAATTTTATATTCAGTGAGGCCACTTCTGTCAGAAAACGGTGAGGGGTTTCTCGAATTATTTATACATTCGAAAAAAACATAATTCAAAATTCCATCTAATAAACCATTGCAAGAACATTTATCAGAATTCACTATACCAATTTTTGCAACTTCAGTCTACTGATTAGTAGATAGAATTCAGGTAGTCTGTATTTTGAAATTATAGGAATATCCTCTGGTAGTATGTCAAAGTGTATACGAAGGAACAAAAATCAATTATCTGTTTTCCCACTGTAACTTTTTCATTTTGTTTCAATATAAATGACTAGATCCCCATTTGCGAAAATATGATTGATTGATAGTGAGTACCCGCTTTATCAGCTATTACATTATTACCCCAACCTCCGCACCTCTTTTGTTCCAAACAGATTTGTAATCAATTGTCAATACATTATTTTTGATACTTTTTTACTTGTGATACAGCTTCTGTTGTATAAATAGAACAATTATTCTGAATCCGAATTTTTTGCGTTTTTGGTGTTTGAGATGTAAACTGTACAGCATGTACCACCAGTACTTGTTTTTGAACCATCTTTATAGATAATTGTTTCATCTGTATAATTGCTCAGCATGGAATTCAGGAGCAATTTATTGTTTATAGAAAAAACATTCGAAAAATTGACCATTTCAACATTTGGTACACAAAGGACTTATCAATTATTCAAAAAAACACTTCATTGTGAGACTTTCTCTAAACAGTTTCACGAAAAGGCAATACGTGTTTCACCATACAATGACATCTTCGGGAGTGTATTTTCCCACAATAAGTGTTTTTGAATACTTCATGGATTTCATCCATCATATATCTTATAGGTATTCACTCGATTGAAATAAAGCTTACTTTCAAAACATAGGACTCTTGGCAGTGTTACCAGTTCTTTTCAATGAGGGATTGTTACTGATTTTGGGAATTGATGATGATTTAAGATTCCTACATTATTTCATTGTCGAGGTGTTATCCTATAGCTACGAGGTACGAGAAAATGTTCCGTATGGGATTCCCCAACTGATTGCTTTTGATGAAATTTCATCTCCGAATTGCCATTGTTGAAAGTAACGATTCGAAAATCGAGGTTTTTCAAAGTTGTATCGTTTTCTCGAGGTAGAAGTTTCTCCAGCAGAATTTAACAAAACCCTTAATCAATTAAGATTTTATCTCCCAATTGTGTTGTGGTATTGTTGTTACCAGGGACCGTATTGATTCGTCTTCTCGCAATAATGCAACGGCGACAATAAAACACGGTTGGTCGTGTAACGCGGCGTTAGGTTCTGACACAAACCTTCGAGAGCATTTCCCGTTAATTGTATGGGTGGGAGAGTTGAAACCGCATTGGATGAATTGAAATCCGCACCCGATAACAGACTAGATCAGCGGGGTCTGCTGATGATGCCAACGCAGATACAAATGGTTTGAAGTTGGATTAGATGTAGGGCAGAAAAGTTATTATTTTATGAAAGCAAGTTAAAACGAAATAAGACAACTGAAAGTCAATCAATGAACTTCATATAGTTGGGGTTGAATTAACCAGTTGTATGAGCTGTCATTGTGACGAAGCTGAGCAGATTTGTCACCTTCAATGACTGAAGACACACCTAGGGATTGAGTTTTTCTCTTGAGTGAAATATAATATCTCTTCTTCCATTTATTCTGTAGCATTCCTGAGTATATTTGTATCTGTTTCAATTTCATTAGCAGTAGCAATTTCTATCTGAAAGAAAGTATACTTGTTTCACGAAGTGTGAACTCTTTTAATTTGTTTACTTCGTAACTTTCACCTTATCCCACTATCCGTACACTTTTCCACAGTTTTTAAATCATTTTCTGAAAGCATGGTCATGATCCCCGTTGCTTTTGACTTTTTCCACAGCTTTCCTGTGTCAAACTTGGTTTCATTAAATGCTTCCTTCACTTTCGGAAATATAAAATCACATGGACCTATATCTGGATAGTGGGGAGGGTGTTACACACAGAGATACCATCAAAGCATTGCCCTGATGAAGAATCCATGACTTATTCTTCCACAACGCAGGCCCACGAATTCCTACTCGCTGACATAGAGTAGCTAGAACCTCAGGATAATATTGAAATTACCATTCATGAGTTCTATGTTCTGATATTATTTTTATCAATTCGGTCAATTTTAAGATAGTCATCTACACCAGACGTGCTGTTATTATTTAGAAAAAAAGTATAAACGTTCTATTCAATGTCATCAACAAGGTAGATTCATTGATTTTGTTTATCTAACTTTCACGCTGTTACTTGGAAAATAGCATTTAAGAACTATTGCCAGAATATCGAAACTACATATTTCATGGGGATACTGTCATCGAGAATATCATTTACCAAACGAAATCTGTCGTAATTCTGCCAAATGTCCCACCGGAAAAATATCTTCCACCTCAATGTTGAGTTAATCGACGTAAAGATGATTTAGAAAACTGCTAACGTTCCAAACACTGCCGGCTGCTTGATAAATGTGTTTTTTAGTCACTTGAAATTGATGAGAGAACACAATTGGACGACGGCCCGAGAGGAAATCGACAAGCGACAGCTCGAAAAACACTCTTTGATCGTTCTGATGAGTCGCTTCGCACCGCTATTGAACGATCGTTATTTTGAATGGGCGAGCACTTCAAAGCATCGTTTCCTGAACGATCGAACGTCATTATGAAACGAGTGGAAAACTCTTTTCTCGATGATGGGAATCCGAAACGATTTCGAAATCATGCCAAGTTTCGATTGTGATGATTTGTACGGCGAGTCAAGATTGTGCGTAGAATGAATCACACTTGTATATCTCATACATCACAATATTTTCAGATTATTTGTATTCAAACGTCTGGAATGGTCATTGTGGTGGTAATATAAAGATGAGATCTAATAAATAATCAGAGTAGTTCATCAAGAATAAAACAAAATAACCAAATGATCAAGTGTTCAATAAGTAAGTAGCCCAGTCATTATTCTGAACTGGTTCCTGCTCTGTTGAAGAAGTTTATCATGTCTTTTCATGGTCACTTCATGAAAATATTTCCTTATTTATGTGTGTATTTCCAGGTATATTTTTCCAGTATTCAGTACTCATCAATCAGCTTCAGGCACCCATTACAACGTCAATCCATTCTTTATCGTCAGTTCCTTCATATTCGCAACATCTCTGAAATGTAATTTTTTATATTAAATAGAAAGGGCCGATACTTGATGAAAATCCATATTGAAAAGACCGCGATGTGTGTTTTGTTACATAATAATTTCCTTCTTCAAGCAGGAATGAAACATCATCATCCTTCCTGGTTGAGGAATAAGAATCATTTGATTGCGTTCCTCTACATAGTGTTTCAATTTTATATAATCTTTGATAGCTTGGTGTGATTTTTTTCAGTTTGAATTGGTCTACTTCTTCCGTTACTATAAGCCTGAGAGAGTGTAGATTCAGAAATCTCTTCAATGCTTCTATTGATGTAATTTCAATTGCTTCAGTTATTGCACTTGATTGTTATGCCTTCGATTATGAAAGGAAAAAATATGTTATTTGCTTAACCACTCGTGAGTATAGTCAAAATATCATGTTTGGTTTCTGCCCCCCATGTCTCCCGTAAGTGTGTCTGGTCTACGTCAGCACCATCACCGCCTATTTTTTATCCTGTCTCAGTGTTGGTTTCCAGTTATTTTGTTACTTGATATTGACCCTACTACGATAGTTATATCTCTTCATATCAAAGTTTTCTAGGTCCTTCTTTCTCGAACTTCTGCACTAGCTCTCCCATATCTCTGCTTGATGATGGTTGCAGAGTATCATAATGTGTTATGAAGATGATTCTTACTTATAGGTAATCTTCAATTTGACCGTCTTTAAGTCGTATGATATTCTGGCATAAACCTTCATGAGGAACGCAGAAACTCCCTTACTTACAGAATAGTTGTATACTTCAATTTGAGAAGATATTTTGTGATACCTGATGAAGCCTGGGTTAATATGTGTGATTGATGACTTGTTTACTTTATGGTAATTCATGATAACTTGAATGAAATGAATAAAAAATACTTTTGTCTAAATACCACTGGATTCTTTTTAATAATTTATTTTTCCAGAACTTAATCAAATTAGAAAAAAAGGCTCATAGAATTTTGAAAGGAAATGGAATTCATCGTAAATCTTCGTTGAAAAAAGGATGTTTTCCATGTGAACAATATTGTATATCGACACGGTCGCTGAAAATATTGTATTTGCCAGGCGATTTCTGTATCGGAATTGAACGATATTTGGTATGCGACTGGTTATAAGGATTTATGATTTTTGAATCGCGTATGCTATTCTTTTTCACTATTTTTGCCGAGACTCCGTGTTTATTCAGACAGAAATGATATAAATATTTGACAGTCAACAGTTCCTATCCTAGAAACATATGCGGGTATTTTCAATAAAAATGAATATAAACGAATCATTAGTCATACTTGAGGAGTCTACTTATTATGTTCAACACGGACTCGTGGTTTTATTATGCTGGTTACTCTCTTAGTATTGTTCAATAACAAAATTTTCATAAAAAACGGAAATTTATCAATAACATTTTAATTTCTTGTGGTGTCATTTACATAAACATCACGGTTCTTTATAGTTTTGAAATATCTCTTACTCTTACTATTAGTTTTACAAAAAAAAAACATTGGCTAGGTACAAGTAATCTTGAAATCTTGAAAACACATAATTAACATTCTGCTCTACTTGATTCCCCGAAAGAGGGCGACTTTTCTTTTCTTCATTAAACTACTTTCTACATCTTCAATATTTTCTTTCACGCCAACTTCCCAATTCGCACACTTTGCGCTACAGCCGCCGGTGACCGTGAAAAGCGTCAACCATGAAAATATATACTGATCGTTCACGTACACGCTTTCTACGTTCCACACGAGGGCGTCCATCTCGAGTTCGCACGAGAGATGATGTCCGCAACACCCTCGTCAAAGGATTCCTTCGAACTAATGAACCTCCATAATATGTGAAACGTTGATTGAACCCAGTTCGATGATAAATTGCGATTCGATGGTCCGGTTTCATTACTAGATCTCCTTCGAAATGGATCGAAACATTGGCAAGGGACTGGCGGTTGAATCAAATTAGGATGAAATTGGGTTAGCTTTTGTCTCCTGACTGTGGGCTCTTACTTGATGAGAGTCCCCGGTTTTCAATAGCAGAATGGCAACCAACTGAAAGGCATTCGGGAACTCAGTCATTGTATAAGCTTCCCATCGACCATTGCTTCAAATCCAGTTCCCAACACCCAAATTCGACCACTTCGAGTTCGCCAAACCCAAAAAACAAGGCGATTCCACCTATCACCGTTCTTCAGATGGACAGATGGGTCACATTCAGAGACGCAAAATATAATTACCAAGACTGTCAATCTCGGTGAAGAAATACTAGTTCAGTCTAGTATCCAGTAAGTATCGAAATATGTCTGATTGTTCTCAATTGTAAACAACTGAGAGAAAATGCAACATTTTCATAAGTCAGTCACTTTTTCTTATTTGGCGAAAGTTACATAGCCGGACATGCAAATTCATCCATGATCATTTCACTAATTTCTTCCTCTCTGTCCTTCATGTCCGTGACTGACGTTCAACTGCCTATGAAATGATGTATTTCTTCAGTGGAAATAGCAAAAGTGCTTTTTCCGATACCTTCGAATATGTATTTCGTTTGTTCACAAGATTGTAAATAAGACATTTCTCTATATACAAGCTCACTGAGGTAAGACCAAATTCTGAGCTCCAGTTCCGCTACATCCATCTTGTTAGAGAAGATTGTAGCTGGGTTTTCGTAGTATTAAACTTTGATTTAGATCTGGAAGGTTTCTTTATATTCATTTCTGTATGTATGTATGCTAAAATTCGGGCATTCAATTTGTTCGGTCTCAAAATCTTGCTATCGAAATTATTACAATTGTGAATCTTAAATTTTTAGTATTTATACTAGAGTTGCCAGCTCTAAAATTTCTACAACAAAGCAGATTTTTTTATGACATTAGTTTTATTTTAGGTATTATTAACTAATCTTGTTTAAGTTATTTAGTTATTAATTATTCTCAAGGGTCTCCCAATCGGGGTTTTCCAGTTGGTCTTCTAATGTATGGGTCTTTTCTAATTCACTTATCCTCATGAAATTCAATATTCCCGAATATCTTCACCTAAGCAACTCGTATATTTAGGCCTATTTCCATGTAATATTGTAGGCTACAAATAGTTAGATTTTCAATTCCTTTCTTGTTCCTTGTGTGCGTTATCTTGGGACTCACCCGCTATTGACTTTTCCTACCAGGTTAATTCGAACCTCTCCCTACAATGACCAAGCTGAACCCCTTTTCTAAATACCTAGGTGAAATATTGTATTTGTAAAATCGTTCATTACATTTTGAACTTTGTAACATTACAGTCAGAATAAATCTTGTCTTGTCTACAGTACATCTTGCCAGTTATTTTTCTTATGCTACGTTTTCACAAGAGGTAGGATCACCGTTCACTTCCCTCTCATTGTAATTAGCATAATCGTGCCCGTTCTACACCAAATTGAAGTTCATTTGGTGTATAACCTGTAGACTTCAAGAACTCTGCAAAATTCTGCAATTTTCATGCCCCACATCGTCCTAACTCCCTCATTACTCTCTCAGAAGGGTTAGCCTGAGGATGACGACCGACGAACGAATTACTTTGGGTAAAAAGTCTGTAGTAATCCGATTCAAGATTGATCGGGTAGTAGCTTTCTTGAGAGCATATAATGTTACAAACTTTGTGAAAGCCCCTAACAGAACTAAAATAAAAGTAACTCCTCCTCTACTAACCTGCAATGGACCGTAAAGGTCTGAAGCCACCAGCTTATTTTTTGTCTCGGGTATAATGGAGTTTATTGGAGGGTAATATTGAACTTTTAAACTTTTGACATACCTCACTGAAACGAATGATCTTTTTGGTATCTTTATGCATATTTGTCCACCATACATTAGCTCGTAGTGCTCGCCACGTTTTGTAGGCTTCAAAATGCCCGAATGCCATGTGGTATGCTTCTGCAATTTTTTCTTCGTATCATTTTGTGAAAATGGTGCATCTATTTTGCATCAACTACAAATGACTGATAATAACATAAGCCAGTACACATTCATTATCATCTCATGCTGTTTCGATTGTTTTATAAAACAGGGTCAGTTCTGAATAACGGTTTAATAAATACAACAAATTTTTTATACACTTTTGATCTCAGTAGTTGAATAAATTGCCAGAATATTTTCTAAATTGGAAATTTAGGAATGATCTGTTCCAGTATTGAGTTCTCATTAGTGCAGCTCGATATTACTATATGAATATTACAAACGAAAATAACATAATGGAATTGTATAATAATAGCGAAAATGCATTTCGTGGCACGCTGTGTTTGTTGGCATCTGCATTTTATTAGTGTTTATCAAAACATTGAATTAATTCAATATCGCAATTTAATTACCGTCGAACTGTTTGGTATTTTGAATCGAAAAGCTTTGAAATTAATTTAAATGTGTTGGTGTTGAGATTCTCCAAAAATACTTTTACCTGGAAATCCCTTGATAAGATTGTGAAGTCTGAAATCAAGAAAATGAGTCCTGCAAACTCGAGTCCCTTAATGAGTTCCAGACTTTTTCAGTCTGCTGCAAACGTGATAAGTCAACCAAAGGAGACTACTAGATTAATTTTATTATGACTCGAACAATTTTTGTACCCGACTACAATAAACAAGCTCCCGGTTTTACTGTTTTAAAGCTATAAAGTCTTGAATTTCCACCGGGAATGCAGACAAAAAAATTCCATTAGGAAATTAGCCACATAAAAACATCTTTTAAGGCTGTCGAGCATATCGACCGTCTTCATTAGGTCTTTTGTGTACTAGTGTCGTAACCGTTCTGAATGATTTTCATTTGGGTTAAACGTCGTTAGTGTTAGGATAAACGAAGGGGTTACAAAGGATAAGATGCGGGCGATGTATATATAAGTCACAGTTCAAATTACCAGCTAAGGAAACTTGCCATCGATCTCTGTCGACTCACAATAACGGTACTAACAGAGTATATTTTCGCCTTATCGCTAAGTTAATCTTGGTGTAGAAAGGGGGTGGTTTGCGGTAGACAAATTGCTACGCGCGGGGGAAGCGGGATCTAGTTGAGTGACCTCGATATGAATGTGGCATTTGACATAGTTATAAGGAATTTATATTGAACTGTGACTTTTGTTTTCCGTTATTGTAATTATCTCATTTAGGCGATTCCTTAGGAGCTAAACCCCTGTAATATATGAAGTGACAAGCAAGAAGCGCGCAATATAAAAATGTTAAAGTTCCAAGTTATGACGACCTTCAAGCCTGAATGAAAATAGTAACACTGAAAATCTTGGACGCGAAAGCCTTAACCAATTATTAATGTTATATTTTATTTACCTTTCATGCTTACTACAAATAGGCGTTTTTAAATCTCTAAGAGTCTGAGATGCGGTGAATTTTGCTTTCATATTCTCTATACCCTCGTAAAAAATCAAATTCTGTTAGGTCAGGTGATCTGTGTGGTCATGCTAGTATCAAAGTGGATTTACCTTAATGCTATTCCATGCGATACAAGTATAGATCACCAAAGCATGTTCTGTGACACCAGCCAATGGGAGCGCGGTATAGTTTGGTGTTACGCTTTGCGCAGTATGGCTTGGTTCGGCGTACTCTGTATCAGTTTCGCTCGAATCGTTATCTTTCAAGGTCACGCGTACGGTTGAGAATCGAGCAGCGTTATCGCGGTTTGAAAAATAACAATTCGAGCGAAACTGATACATAGTACGCCGAACCAAGTCATACCGCGCAAAGCGTAACTGCGCAACACCAAACTATACCGCGCTGTCATTGGCTGGTGTCACAGAATCGGCTTTGGGGATCTACTACTATATATAGAAAAAAAATGACTCAAAAGTCTTGTACAAAAGTCTTGTACGCGTTGTCTCAAACGCGAAAAATATAACTCAACCCCTTTCACCCAAACAACGATAATGGTATTCTAGCTCTATCTCCCACCTTGTCAGGAAATTGAAAATATGTATTTTCATTGTAGTTTCCCATTTCTGAACACTGCGAAAAAACTCTATCACTTCGAATAACGGTCGGTGAAAGCTTATTTTCATTTCATAGACAGCTGAAATAGCGAGATTGCAGTCGTGCATTTTTCCTGATCGATCAACCGAAAAAAGTGTTTTGAATCGATGAACTGACATAGTCGGCGGATATTCATTCCAGAATTACTCAATGCAGAAAGATTTAAAAATAAATTCCCATAGAGGTGAAATGAATGTATATTTCACAAATTTGATTTTTTTAAAGTGATATTTGGATTTGGTTTAATCAGTTTCCTCAGGTCTGTTGCCAAGATAGACAAAATCAGTAAAGTTACCATTTCCGTCTGCCATAATTTTTTTTTATTTAATTTCTGAAACTATTAGTGAGATATTAAACGGTTGAAATTCATTCAACACAGTGAATTGGTCACATACGAGGGGAATCCCATAAGTACCCGGCTTCCTAATGGGAAAAACATATATCTGATCATTTTTATATTAATTTTTACTATGACTGTTCATTTTGTTTCGACGAACCGACGCCTATGGCATCGAGTAGGTCAAGCAGAATAATTAATATCGACGTAATTGAATTCCAGAAGTAATGTGGAAAAACTAGACGGGCGCGTTCATCCGTTCATCATGATCATCATCTGTTCGGCCATGTGTGCACACGGAGAACGTCAATTCCATCGCAAATATTTACAATATTCCCGATAACTGGTCATTCGATTCCGTTTTTTTCGAGATGAACGAGCCCTGTTGGGGCATGCAAAGGGTTAGATTCGGCTTGCGCTCGTCGAGAAGGGACCATTAGCAGAGACAGCTGTGGTGGGACAATTGGCGTCACCGCATAGCCGTAAATCAGAGTTCTAATAAAATCGCGTATTTTTCACAGTTTATTTGAATGTTTTAGACTAAAATGTACTGCCTGTAACGTTTTCGTTACTAATTTATTAGGCTGAAAAAATAATCCTTTTTTTTTATATAAAAACTGTATGATATGTTGGGAAGGAAAGCAATTCATGGACAACTGTAGTTAATTGAATAATACTTATACCCGAAAGCGTTGCACAGCACAATGTGTTACCTCAGGGCTACTACCAGAGTTCCACCAAGATTTAGCCAAAGCCTCGGTAGACAATAACATTATCCTGACGTGGATTAGAGGGCACGACAGGAGTAAAGGTAATCGCATTGCCGACTCTTTAGCCAAAGAAGCGGCTGGACCAAGAATTTTAGGACCTAGACCTACGGCCTGATGACTTCGACAATTACGGAACCAGCATGAGTTACACTCATGCTCAATCCCTAAAGAGATGGGATGGAATCAAAGGATGCAATCTTACCAGGATCACTCTGGGCGACCCTGGGAAGCTGACGCCGAAGAAATAATTGGCGATGACCAGGAAAAATCTACGCTTAAAAGTAGGATTTCTGACTGGCCACTGTCAACTAAGGAAACGCCTCCATAATCGGGGGCTAGTGGACACACCTCTACGCAGGATATGTGAACAGGAAGGCGACTGTCAAGCATGTCCTATGCGAGTGTCCGGAGTTATCGTCAATAAGAGAGTGTGTGTCCGGCGAGTCTTGGCCTACACCTGCCGATATAAAGGAGATGTCTGCTAGTGACCTGTCCACCTTCCTGGAAAGGGCAAGATGAACGATGACCTAGGAGGATGTACAATGGGTCACATGTGGACTAAGTGCTCACCCTCCCTACTCTACAGATACAGAAGCGTTGCATAGCAGAGATCTTCATTTCAAATTGTCTTAGATCCCATTGTAATGCAGGCTGTTTCTTTTAAAGAATACTAAGAGCAATAAAGAGAAGAAAGGAAAAATAAGATGTTTCTTAAATTACCGAAGTATTCAAGAATGATACCAAAGAGGTTGCTGATACAACTAGAAAAACCAGAATTTAACAACAAAACAATAGAACAAGAAGTGAGAATATGAGATAAATGAACAAGAATAGAAAAACAGCATGAACAAGAATAAATAACGTTGGAAAGTTCGAGAAGGTTTAAGATAAAATGTCGGTGGTTTGTACACAACTTTCGAAGAATTCAACAGGCTTATAGAAAACCTGTTGGTGAAATAATGTTTTCAATACCTTTTTTAAATTTATCCACATCGCATGACAGAAGTGTCGTGGAAATTTGGTTATTTTGTAAGTTTAGAGATCCTCTATAGATGTTTTGTTGTATTCGTTTAGGAAGGCACATAAAGATTCACGATCCGACAAATTAAAAGCGATACTTTATTGACGTATGAATTGATGAAGGAATAGATTGCGGTTTGCCACTCTCTATGATTCAATACAAAAACTGTTCCAATTGTCTGTTTCTGTATCAGGAATGTTGAGGTTGCTTCTCACCGATGTAAAAGAATATGGACGTAGTAGTAAACTATTTTAGATTTCTTTTTTATTATTATTTTGATTGCTCTACTGAATCTTTGATTTAACAGTTCAATAGGTGTCGACTGATTCAATTGGTGAATTGAATTAGTAGGACATAAGAATTTTGAAGAATAATTCGTATTAATCATTTCAGCCACTATTTATATACCTTTGTTTTTTTAAGGGTTGAAGTGAACATTTCGCGAAAGGATAAGTATAGACTATAAATGTTTATGATGAACAATGATGCTAGTGTCATCAGCAATAAGGTTACTTCTGAAATATTAATGATAATATCGTTGACATAGACAAGAAAAAGGGTGAAACCAATTATGAATCCTTGGGAAATATATTTTTCAGAACAGTCGAAGTTAATTAATGACTGTGACTGAATTTCAGCTCGTCTGATGTTTCTTATATAGACGACTATATTCCTTTTCTCCTTCGTTCTATTTTCAATCACGTTTCTCATTGTCTAGACAATCCACGAATAAGAGCGTATAATAACGCGTCAATTGAAAGACTCATTGACCGTAACTATTATTATTTAGTTGAAATCGCTCGGGAATGAAATCGTCGGTTTCCATAACGCGGTAGAATATCGATAGAATATAAATGAAATGGATATTTCATTTTTGACGTAGTATTCTATTATGTCGAGCCTTATTGGTATTTCCAGATGTAACGAGCGACACGAAGGAATTGTGAAAAGGAAAAGCGCTATAAATTGCAGAAGAGTGTGTTCGGTCGATAGGGGAATGTACGAGGGAAATGCATATTCAGTGCATACTTGAACTTTATCATGTTTGCTAAACAATTGTAAATTTTGCGACTGTTTGGTTTGCATATTTTTTTCTTCCCATTTTTCCAGTTTTAGTATTTGTTAACCTTCTCTACAACTTACTCGCATCAATTCTTTCTCTCGCTGTTCAGGGTTTCAAATATATCTCATTATTCTTAACTCTTCTGCATGTTATTGACATCGTTATATGTGACTTCCAATTATGGTTGTTGAAGTATCAATTTCATAGCACCTTACTGCAAAAAAAATACCGATGTTTACACCTCTTTTCATGTTTCATCTGATTCTTGCTTTTTGTCTTGTTCCATAACACTGTTATTTTAAATTTTCACTCAACTTTTGTGAGAAACATTCATAGGTATCTTCCTCTTTCTTTGTTAGAGGCAAGATTTCGCTTGGTTTTGACTTATTCTTTTATTTCAATTTAGATAACTACTGTTCTGGTACCAGATTCAAAAATATAAAAATGGTTGAAAAGCTAGTATTCACCACTTCCATTCCCAGTCACTACTTTTCTCATAGCAGAGGCCTTTTTTACTATGACTTTGAAGAAGTTGTGGCTCTTACAGAATACTGCAGTAAAATCAATTTTCATTGGTTTCAGTGCTACCCGATATACTGAGAAGGTTAGAACTCGAAAAAACACAGTTACATGAGAATGTTCGTAAATGTTTATGAATGTTCCTGTTCACTGGAGGGTTGCTTCATATTTGCCCCAGAAATAATGTCTTGGACTTCCAACCTATTTTTGTTTTTTTTTCTAGTGAATTTTTCTTTTCGAAAAATATCATTATATTGCAGTGCATTATCACTCTTGTATGTCGTCCAGTTTGCATGAATTTTTCCGCCAAAATTTGACACCCCGCTGAAATGTATGCATGTAAATTCTTGAAAGAACTGTTGAACAAAAGATATTGAAAACAAAAGGCCCTCGTATATTCGCGGGCAGTGAGTTTATAATCCAAACTTGCAATCATCTGGTGAAAGTTCCATATGCATTTCCGCGTATGGCAAACCGAATGAGTTAACCTATCATTTGCCGGAAATCTAACAGAACTTGTTTTCAAACGTACATTTTGCATTTTTTGAATATCCTCCATCACCTCAGTTCAAATAATAATTGAAATCGGAAAATACTCGTTACCAGAAGTAATATGTCTCTAAAATGTTTCATATTTCTATAACTTCTATTATAGATTCATAAAAACACGAAGTTTCCACATCCTTTGACCATTTTTTCAATAATAAGTGAAGAAATTCATCATATATTTCTACTATTTTCGTCATTGTCTCAATTTTGGGTATAGATAATAGTTGTAACTTCAATTACCTTTTGAAGTTACAACTGCAAAAAGATTGAATTTAAAGGGAGCGTGTGTAATCTTTGATTTTAGCAACCAAAACTATAACGATGATTGTCGTGTACACTCGCTACTGTTAGCTTCTTGTTTGTTAGCTTCGAAATTGATTAGGTTTGGAAATAATAAATCAGTTATATACAATATTCATTGTAATGAAGGGTAGAACAAGAATTATAATGGTACTGCAAACAATTTTATCGTCATTGATCTATAGGAATATGACTAGCAAAATTCTGAATGGGATGTGTTTTTCCAACACCACGTTAACTGATTTTTTTTTCTCACTCAATTTCCTCAAAAACTTTGTATGTGTCAGCAGTAATAGACCCAACGTCTATTCAAATAAATGATTGAAGATCTAATTGTTAAACAAGGGGATTTTCTGTATTTGCAAGCCATTGATAGAAATACATCTTTGCGGTAAATGCTGATTATATGACATAGAATTTCAGATCATCAGTTGCTGGGATAATGAAGAATATATTGACTATTTTCAAGATATTTCTATTAGTAAGTCTAGCTGTCATCAGTGGAAAAAAGTATTTTTGTATAATTCAATGTCCATATAAAAGTAGTTGTTTTGAAAACTTTTTTTGCAAAGAATCTCCCAAAAATATACTACTTTAAATTCAAATCAATCACATTTTTCAGTAAGGACTCAAAAACAATTTGTTTTCAGCCTAATGAAAACAACCAAACGGCTGTTGAACTCTGTAGGCGCGTTGTGAAAACTGGAGGACAAAAAAAAATTTTTTTGACTTATTGAGAAATTTACTATTTTTACTCAGAACCTTATTAACTTTTTCATGTAATCCAGATCGACTTCTTAAGGTGCGTATTCACCAAAAAAGCGAGCACGAGCGAACAAGAGAGAACAAGAGTTCTGAAAAGATCCAGAAGAAGCATTCGAAGCGGCCTTCTGAATTACAACTTGAAATCCGCAGTAACGAGTGAACTTTGTGCAATGTCTATTGTAGTGGTTCGCTGGTCGTTACAACTGAAATATTCACCGTGCTCTGCGGGAAAAACAACACCGAGCATCGAAATATTTCTCCAAGACGTGATCCAAAACGCGGGCGAGGTCTCCGAATTATTTATTCTCGTACTCGTGGATTCGCCGTTACGGAATGCGAGATTATGGTACACCGTCAATTATCGTAATGGTGTACGGTTACTTTCTAGATAGGCAAAGAAGACAATTGAAGATCGTACGCAAATCCAACGTTTTATGAGCAATTATCAAAATGAAGCCGCGAAACAGTGTACGGATGTTCTACGGTATGAGAGTGACTCAATAGAAATACTTGACAAGAGATTTGGAAACGACCAAAACAGGAACTTTCTGTAAATACCAAATCTGCAATACTCTACTCGACGCGTGTTTCACGCGTAGACGCCTGTACTGTAGTTTGGAGATCCACGGGATCTTCCTGAATTGTATTTCTTATAAATAAGAACATTTTATTATATTTTTTCTGCTTCAAATGATAAGGAATGGTGAATTCATTACACGTTGTGCCATTTTTGCAGTTTAATAAATTCGGGGTTGCAAGTATTGAATGGATTAGGCCAAGTATAGACCCTTGAGGCACCCAACTCCACACTGTCGAATACTGAGTCATTATTGCAGTTCTTTCGAGTCTATTTCACAAACAACTATATCAGCAGTTAGTCTCCAAAGAATTATTTTTTTATTTCGAAAGCTTTCCGTAGGTTCTAATGAGATTACGTGCAACGCCTCTGCGATTACTTTACGATTATAATCGGATTTAATTTGTTTGCAAACGGAATCGATGAAAAAAGTATTGAATAAAAACGTCTCACCATCTCAAGGCCGCATCATAATAGGTTAGATGTCGATGGAAGAGAAAAAAAAAACGAGTTCACGATTCAGCCGTGTAATTGCGATCTTGGATTACGAAACTATATTTTTCATTTCGCCTGATTGGTGGGAAACTAGGTAGATCGATTGAACATGAATCGATGAATATTTATTTGTTTCTCTCTGTATATTATTATTTCTTTGTTTGTCTATGATATTCTCTAAAACCGAGTGTCGTTATGAATTAATCGAACAAAAAACATTCCTATGTTGGACCATCTTTTCGAAAATTCAATACAAAAACTTCAAAAAAAGTTTTCTAAGTTTTTAATGAACTTATTGTGAAGACATAAAAAAGAAGAAGATTGAAAATGCTATTATTGAATAGATAATATTTTTTTAAAGTTGTAGAGAATCGATAGGTATTTAAAACGCAATGCATTACCTGAATTAATTGGAACAGGTTTCGCTAAAAAAGGCATACGATCGACTATAATTGGCTGAATATACGCCATGCTCGTGGAGAGAACAACTACTACGGCTCTTCGAAATGAGGCCTTCCTTGACAGAAGAGAAGTAAATCTGCAAATCATGCTGAAAAACTTGTCATCTGAACAGGGTCCATGGAATATTCTCCAAAGAACTTTGGAGCCAGAGAGACCAGATGCTTCAAACAATCCCCTGTCATAGTTCTCTCCATCAGGAGGGGAACCTAGATGATTAACACAACTTTTCTCAAAAAGTGAGGTTATTCCAGTTTCAGCGGTTAAATATTGTAACAAGTTAATGAATGAACTGTCTTGAACAAATTTATTCCCAACAATATTTAACTAATTTATTTGTTACAACACTTAGCAATTAACGCTTAATGTATTTCCACTATTTGAATTTCTTCTTTAGCCGCTCAATTCACTTTCTGAACTGTCCTCTTGGGTCGGGAAGACTTGTTTATATCGGTAACGGTCCTTTCTAGAATTCTGTAGTCGGTTCGGTACTAGAACTTTACCTACTGCATTCTTTCGCGGCGATATCATGTGTTGTTCCATTATTAGGTCGGCGTACTGATCAGGGGCAGGTTCAGATTCGTCACGATATTTAGATTGAAAAAGAAAGCCAAAACCTTTCTTTCCCATTGAATATTTAGATATTATGGTTAGTAAAAAACCTAGAACATTCATTTGGAGACGATTCTAACACAAAGTCAGACTTCTACCGTAGCTATGTCCAAGGATTTGTGAAATTCTTGAGGCTCTAAACAAATCCGTCGAATTTATGTCATAATTGTGAGATCTATAGTCACGTACGGTTAATGGTCAATTGAAATGAATGAAATGAATAAAACATTTTCAATAAAATCTATCTCAAATGTTGACAGTTGTAATAATGTGAAATGAATGAGCAGTATTAGTTATTGTGATCACTAAAACATCTGACATCAATAGAATGAAGACACCAAAAATTAAATAAAGTCAACTAGTGCTCAGTAAATAAGTACACATTGAAGTTTCCTACTGGAAGCCTTCGCATTTTTCTTATTTTTCTCAAATGTACACAAAAAATAACCTCCTTGAATACAAGCTTGTTTTTAAGAATCGCCCAGTACATAATTTAACATTTTTCTTTTTTTTTCAGGTAAGTTCACGTCGAATTGGCACGCAACGTGATAACCTCTAGCCATAAGCTCAGGAAAGCATATAATACGGAATTATCTTTGGAGATAAACAAGATCGATTTTACACCATCAATAGTGAGTAATTTTTGAATGAGTGAACTGCACAACCATAAATTATGTTTGTTTGAAGCTGTGCATTCTTTGCCTAATTATTATCTTGGATATGTTTATCGGTATTCCATAAAGAGATCTGTTCAATCGATTTAGAATGTCAGAGTGTTGTTTATATTTTGCAAAACAATGGAATATCTAAACAACTTTTCTTAGATCAATTGAATCATTTCTAGAGTTGATGTAGGATAACCTAGAGAACACATTAGACGTTGTATAAAGGAAAACTCAACATATGAAATAACATTTGGTGGTTCAAATCGCACGCAAATTTTTCGAAATTGCTTTTCGCCGCAACCCGAGCGATAAGAAAACTGCTTGTGTCCCAAACTTCCATAAATTCTCGTAGAACTTCTCGCTGTATCTCTCCTCAAAATAATAATTATTTTTCGCGTTTGTGCGAAAGTCAAACTTCGAAGGACCCTCCAGTAGAATTTCTCACGGGTCATATTGCCTTTCGACACAAAACTCTAGGAAAAGCGTGCGATATGATCCTCGACCTGGCCAAAAAAAATCCGTTTATTTATTGATGTCGAACGGTGGGCCCGGAAGTAATAGTTTCGACATGATACATTACTGCGCAATTTGCCGCTGGGCTTCGCTGTCATTTTTTTTTCAATAATTACAATGATGCGGTTATATAATGCCTTCTGCAATCTGCTTGATTATGTTACGCATCTTGGGAGGAATCAAGTTTTAAGCTAAGCGTTTCAAGGCTGTCACTTTCAAAAACCTCTACGTAGTACGCTAATATTGCTAATTTATCAGCAGCAGTGATTTTTTTCCTTCAACCTTTATGTACAGTACGGCTTATATCAAGTTTGAAGACAATTTACTTGAGAAGGTACAATTATGGGTATTTAAAAAAAACACTTTTATGACGTCACTTGTCACTGGGAGAACGCTATAAATTTTTTTTCAATGAAAAGGTGTCTTTATGACTTGGTTTTATATAACTTATTCAGTTTTATATTCAGCACTACTACCGAACCGACTACAGAATTCTAGAAGGTACTGTTATCGATATAAACACATCTTCCCGGCCCAAAAGGGCAGTTCAGAAAGTGAATCGAGCGGCTAAACAAGAAATTCAAAAAGAGGTAGTGGAAATACATTAAGCTTTAGTTGCTAAGTGTTGTAATACATAAATTAGTTTGTGATTAGTGAAATATTGTTGGAAATAAATTTGTTTGAAACAGTTAATTTATTAACTTGTCACAGTACAAAGCACATTCTCCCTAAAGGGTCTGACTTCGTCAAAAACTAACGAGCAGGTCGAAACGTGGAAGCAAGAAGTAAGTTCTGCGAACTTACCGTTATCCTCACATTGCATTTGAATTTTTTCGATTACAGCTACGATGGTTGCACGAACATCATCAAATTCTTGGTGGTTGGATTCGACACTTTTATCGTCGAAAACACAGTCTTATCGTTGTGAGCTTCGACTAAGTACACCTCGAACTTCACTGTTCAAGAACTCTTTCAATTGGAGCACTGCGTTTATGTGGAATAAACTTCCTGGGAAATAGATTTAATCTCCAGTGATTCAAATCCAATGTGAATCGTTACTTTCGCACAGGCACCGCTCTTATAGCGCCTTAAGGATTTTCCTGTAGTGCTGTGTTTTGTCCTTAACATGCCGAAGCGAATTCCTCATTTGCATCTTATACTGGCGAAGTGATATAATCCAATCCAAGGTGAGGGTCAGCGTCACTTGTAGAGTTTCAGTGGATTTTTTTATTCCTTCATTTTGTTGTAATGACACTTATACCTTAATAATTGATGAATATTACCATGTTTTTAAAAAACTTGCCTAATTTTTCACGCTAAAACTCTCTTAAGTTATCAAAATAAATGTTTTTCGAAAAGAATTTTCATTACTTGTTCAATTTGTCCAATGTACTTATTGACACTATCTACGCAAATAATTACGCATAAATGTGACCGTTATCAATGTTCATAGAGAGAGCATTTTTCCTGTTCTTCTTTCTTATGAAAAAAAATAATGTATACTGCAGATATTGTCAATCGTTTACCAATATCGTCATAAATTCCTGAACACTTCTATAGCATTTTGATTGGTGCAATTTTGTAATTGTTTGTAATTTATTAATTATCAATGACATTATGTTTTTATTGATAATTCAGCCAATTCTTTAACGAAATCATTCATAAGATTATTTGGAAACTGGAATGCTAGTTTGTTTCTTCAAGTCATTTTATAGATTATGAGCCGAATTATTTTTAAATGGTAATGATTTTGTTGAAGTTGAACTTATTAAGTCAAGTGTTTGATACTGTATGGCTCACACTTAGGAATCTACTCTTTAATATAGATATCCACGTGGAAAATACAAAAACTGAATCACTAAACTATTGGAATGTGTATATAAGGTATTGAACTCTGCTTGAGCTTTTATTGACGTGAGCAACTGAAAAATCAATTGTTTTAAATGTCATTAAAAACCTAAAAAAACAAGAGTTAGTCTTGATAAATGTATGTTGTGAGGTACCAAAGTGATTAATAGCAGTTGTAAAGTAACTGAGTTTATAAAGCTGAAGGGTATGTTCAGAGTCTGAAGCATATTATTTTGTAACCACAAAAAAGTAAACGTAATTATCGTTATAATGATGAAAGTTTTTTCAGGCAGCATTACTCCCTTTGTTAGAAACACCAGAAATCCGCCCAAATGATTGTTTCCTCTTGAATTTAAGAGTAAAAGCCCGCGGTGCATATCATTGGTTAACTCCTATTTACTTCCTTTATTGACTCGAACTTCATTATTCGATTCACATCGGGCTATTTGTGTTGGAAATACTTGCCTTGAATTATCGTTCTACCTTGATTCCTTGGCTGGGACTCCAAGAAGGGTAAAATACCTTGGGCCGTATCTTATCGAGTTTACGAATAACTCTGCTTGCTTATAATGGAATTGATATCGGGGCCGACTCGGGATTCGTGGCTTATGGAAGAGCTTTGTTTTCGAGAAATCCCGTATCGTATTACGTCCATTAAAATTGGGATTTGATTTCCTCCCCCGATTGATCAACGACAGACATCGAGGGAAGGCAATGCCGAGTTGTTGGTTTTTTTTTTAGGGATCGGAAGCGGTTCGACAACTCGATTAGTCCTCTGCTGTGTTTCCGGGTGGATTCAGCGAGGGAACAATTTGAAATCATGATGAATTTCAAACAGTCCAGATTCAACTACGTAGATGAGTGAAAATGGTTGAAAAGAAGCGTTTTCAAATCTTCCAATTATCCTACTGTCTTATTACTACCAACATGATCCCATGATAATTGTTTATTCAACGAGGAATCGAAACTAAAATAATTTGGCCTTTGAACATTTATCAATAAAAATAAATAATGTATTGAGGGAAAAGAAATTACCAGGAAAAAAAATTGTCAAATAAAATATGCAATATTTTTGTCCGAGAGTGTATGTTTATTAAACGCATATTCTTCATAATATAGAGCCACGCGTATGTTTTATGTTCTGATTACAAGTTTAAATGCTTTGACATTTCCTATGAAGTCAATATCATGGACTGAATAAAACTGATTTATCCAATACAGAAAGGTTGTGAACTTTAACAGTGTTCAACTTGTGTGACATTATCAATAATTGAGTTGAAAACGAACGCTCCTGACAAAAAAATGCCAGAGTTTTTAGGGGTAAACATTATTCAAAACTCGTTGAAGTGTTGTGAACAAATAGAGATTTCATTTATTTAATTAACACGAGGTTCTTTTTCCCTTTAAACACCAATAATAATTTAACATAGGTACTTCAGACATCAGAAGCTGCTCCTACTATATTATTTTTTTCTATCGATTTCAATGAGTCTGACCCAAATCTTTGATACTGAGTATTCAAACGATCCTTTTAAACTTCCCTATTGATGGGATTGAAACTTTGTTGAAAGTTCATTGGAACATGAAAGCCCTATTTCTCTATCTTTCAACATGCAAATGTCGAAGACGGAAACGAGAAATAGTCCACGAGTATATCTTTCCGAAGAATCTCCACAGTTTCGAATTAAAGTTTAGAATATCAGAATGTGAAACTCAATTTCGTTCCTTTCTCCATATTCAATGAAAAGTATTCTTGGAAGAACATGAACCGAGGAAAGAAAGTAATTACAACTAACTTTTCGGAAAGTTTCGTAATTGGAGTTTTGCGAGACTTGTAGAATCTTTTGTAAAAGCGCTTTTGTGTCAAGGGTCGTATGATGATCTCAATGGATCTTTTCTATTCCAAATAGGGTATCAGTTAACTTGAATTTCCCGCGGAATTTCAACTTTTAATTTTTGGAAAACATCATAAGTTGTAATAGATTTCAATTACACGGAATTGGGCACTAGTTTTCAGCTAATACGCATGCATTGACTTTGCTCTGATGAAACTAGCGTTATATTTTCATCTGTAAGTTTTACCTCCAAGTTGAAAAAGTTAGATCGTAGATTTTTTCTTCAACATGTAAGTCCTGTCAGTTTATATGACACTTTTCTCATCCATTCACCAGAACGTGAATGATAAATCCTGCCACAAAGCTGTAATTGTCAATTTTCGATCGATCTCGTCGTGTTCTCATTTCTTTTTCGTTCTCTCATCTCTTGAGACGGAAACATTCATAAACTTGTTACTGGGACAAGCGAGAGGATACAACAGAAAGGAGTAACAGTAAATTGGTTCGTAAGCGGTTTCGCTGGAGGCTGCACGAAAGATAGCACACCAAAGTGTGCCGTTACAAACTGGCTCGAATCTTTCTTGGTCTTTTTAAAACTCGTTTCGATCAGAAATGCCGTACGTAACTGTTGATTCGGAAAAATAGCGGTTGATAGGCCATCAATTTGGCGTTATTATTCGGTGGTGTTGGTCCTGTTATTTCACAAGCAGAATGAGTACCCGAAGAAAAATGAACGGAATTTAAAATGTAAATTAAAATGTAAATAATCCGGTGCTTTGTTCTTCAGATGTCATATTTGTTTTCATCTGCAAGTAAAACTATGACGTAAATTCGCCGTATCACCTTGACAGTGGTATCTTGTATGTGCTAGATTAGAAGATGGGAAGAGCCAGTTGAACCATACTCTCGTAATTGTTTTATCTAAATTCAGTTCGCCAAGTCATCATCCAACGCCAAAGTATAATAATAATAATTTGAGTCAGAACTTGGAACTAAACTGAAATCATCTGCAGACCATTTATATGATCGTTCAAAATATTTTCATCAATATGCTTCGAAATTTCATCGAGGTATAGTGCAACCATATTTGAAGTTGTCCTCAAATTAAATCTTTTGAAACAGCCATATTTTTAGTTTACTGTTTGCAGTCCTCCAGGGCACCTCGCTTTCTACAATCATACTGTTTTCCACCGATCAAAAACTCAAAACTCTTAACAGTATCCCAACAACACCATCACGTTCAATGACTCAAAAACTTTTGGCAGATTGAAAAATATGTCATGGCGTCAACTTTTTTTTAGTTTCGAGCGCATTTCGTTATATACCCCAAGTACTACAATTCCAGGCGACAGAACTGGCATTTTTCGATTCTGATAGTGAAATTATCATCTCACAGTTTTAAAAATAGTCTTCAACAGATGACTATTAAATCATCGTCTAGGTATACAAACAAATGGAGCCCGAAGTCGTGACCAGAACATTGTCCTTGAGACTTTGCCATGTTGATGTGGCGTTGTAAAGTCTAAATGGCATCTGTTTAAACTGGAATAGGCCACGTTTGGAATCCTTGAATACAGTTGATTGTATAGATTTTTTCGGCCATTATCTCTTTTACCAATAGGCGAACATGATATAACTATCGTTCACAGAGTAAACTCAGCAAAAATCGGAAAATTTAGTACCTCAGGTTGGAGCCTTGGGTGAAATCTCATGACGCATTTATTCATTATTTTCGCTTGTGAAATGGAAATCGACCAATCAGAAGTTGTCAATAAACGAAAACGTTTTTTAATTTACGATACATGATATAATGATTGGATTCAACTTAAACTTCGTTTCTAAAACAATTCGACATAAAAATATATTGAGTAACGCCCCGGCTACGCACGGGTGCAATGCTGATATCAAATATACATATAAACGCTTGCGATCGCTGCTCATCTAAAGTGATATGGGGCAAAGCGCGGCCTTCGACCCGCTATTTATAGGCACGCGCCGCCGGCCCCACGGCTGGTAATGCCGCAACCGCTATGCCCCTGCATTTTAAATCTGTTATATCTTTGAAAATATTCATTCGAATTACATGCTGTAGGGGGCCAGATTAATCTAAATTAAATGCACAATGTATTTAATGCACTTGATTGGACAAAGATTAACGCTGTATTGCTAAAAATCGAGGATAAAAAATGGTTATTGTGGGTTATCCCTAAGAGATAGACATATACCATCGCGGACTTTTTTGTGCACCTTTTTTGATCTATCTCGTAGGGTTCAGCCCGCGTTTGCAATGTAAGCGCAAAAAATGTGGGTATTAACAACATCACGTTAGAACCCTCTGAAATTATCAGTGTTTCTCTAGTAACTATGCATGTAATATACGTATAAACCTTCCTCTTGAATCACTCTATCCTGTTATTAAAGAACATGCGTCAAAATCCATTGCATAGTTTTAAAGATCTAAGCATACAAACGATAGACACAGACAGCGGAAATTGACTTTGTTTTATACTATGGAGTGAAGCTCGTTCTTAAAGGGTAAACTGCAAGAAGACAAGAAGTTATTGTTCATTGTCTTGTCGATATGAAAGTATAATAGATTTGGTTACAAAAACGTGTATCAAACTTTGGGCGACATTTTGAGGGTTATATAGGAAAAATAGAAGAAAAAAAAAGAAATGAATGAATACATGGATATTTTAGAAAGAAAACTATTTCATACTGATAGTTTTAAATGTATTTATTGCTACATTCTTCATGAATCCAAGATGAAACTCATTAATACTCTGATCTCGTCAAGCGAACTGTGAATAAAAATTTAGCATATCAAAACAAGAAGGCGAGTAGATCATTCTTAGATTTTGTTTTATTCAGTAGATTGGGAAATGTTGGTGCTACATTTTATTGGAAGAAGTTTCCATCTAATAGTGACAGATTTCGAAAGCTCATGGGTTTTCTTAAAGTTTATTGGGCATTCTGAACCTGAAAAATTAAGAAGATAACCTGGGTTAATTTCTATTTTTCATAAAACTATGCGATGAATTCTGAATAGCATCACAAATTGAAAGGTCTGTTCTCTCACTGAAATTACTTAATCCGTCCGGATTAACCAGATTTTCGGTAAAACAGGGCCGGAACAATGAATCTCGAATGTATTTTATTTCCATGCAAAACTATACAAACGGTACATTTTCAAGACTTTCAGGTATGCATATTCATCAGTTATGGCAAAGGATATTACTAATATTTTATTCTCTGCTATTCTGTACTAGTAATAAAGCTATTTTCATTTATTATTTATTTATTTCGGTGATCTTTTCACGCTCCCTTTTTTGTCTATCAAATCAGTTATGAATATTC
>WOGO01000360.1:2061-24934 GCA_015342085.1 Leptinotarsa defecta | reverse complement strand
AAGCTTTACTGAAAGAGAGAATTCCTAAAACAACAACAAACAACTTCCTGTTAATGTCAGATATCAACTTTGTTCTCCCTCCCAAACAAGTTTATAGTGGTGTAAAAAATACTTTTTAAGTTTAGAATAACTATGTTTTTTCCTTCCATTCGGCTTTATGTAGTAACTACTCTTAGATACAATGTAACTGTATTCACGTATAAATATTAGAATTCTATTTATGATTTACACTGTACTGATATTTTCGTAAGAATAATTATTTTCATGTTATGAGGTTTTTACCTGTTTGAAAATAAATAAATAAATAAATGACGATGCTCGCCCTAGACGCCCCAACACATCAGCAACCGACGAAAATGTTGAGAAAGTCGCTGAGGACGTCGGTATCCAGGTTGGCTCAAACCATGCAATTGTTTCGAAAATTTTTGGCATGAGGCGTGTAGCGACGAAGTTTGTTCCAAAATTGCTAAATTTTGAATAGAAAAACCGGCGCATGACCATCGTTTAGGATTTGTTGAATGACGACAATGGCGATCCAGATTTGCATTGAAGGGTTATATTTGGTGATGAATCATGGATTATCGTTATGACATCGAAACCAAAGTCCAATCGTCCCAATGGAAGAGCCCAGGAGAGTCAAGACCACAAAAATCACGCCAAGTTCGATCAAATGTCAAGGTGTTGCTCACTGCTTTCCTTGATTACCGTAGCGTAGTACCACTGGTGTACCACAGTGTTCTGTGTTGGGCCCTATTCCATTCCTGCTATATATGAATGACATCTCTATGATTGATATATCTGGTAGTTTCACACTATTCGCTGACGATACTACGATATTGTGGAATGAAAAAAAAAAACTCAGTGGAGCTAAATAAAATAATATCATCCGACTTGTTTGTTTGAGATTTAAAGTGGAATATTTTCTGAATAAAACTTTTGATGGTGAAGGAGGTGAAGAGCTGGTGCGATGCAAATTTACTCTCTCTCAATGCATCCAAAATGAGTATAATATCATTCAAATGTTCGCTTAATGAAATTCCAATAGATGCTGCCTCATTACAAAATAAATTGAACAAAAAATGTTTCGGTGTATTCATTGATGATAGGCTGAAATTTGATGAAAACCTTAAACAACTCAAGAGTAAGATCTCCTCCGGATGTTATGCAGTTAGAGTAGTTTCAAATGAGGTGGGTTTCCATATCGCAAATATAGTTTACCATGCACTTATTGAATCTCGAAAACATTATGGAATACCTTTTTGGGGGAGTATACAACTCATTTCGTGTCTCTTCTTTATTGATATTACAGAAGACACTAAGATATCTCTATAAAGTAAAACCCAGAGAATCGTACAGGAACTTGTTCACATAGGTACATCGAAGTTCAACTTAGCTTCTTCTCTTTATGCTACACCTCACAAGGATTCCATATACTACAATGGTGGTCAGTTACCATTAGAAATGAGATCTGCAAATCTGAGCAACATTCATTTCAAAAAGGCGGTGAAGAACCTACTTGTTGATAGATCCTATTATAGTTTGGAAGATTATTTTAGGGAATCCTTTTAACAATAAATTAACAATTTATTTTTTGTACTATATACATGGTGGTGTTTTACCTATACTTTTTATATTCACTTTCATACATTTTTGAAACTTTTTTAATATCTACATTTATACTTTTTCAGAACTTTTTCTATATCTGCATTGTATTTCTTGGACTTTTTGAATGAGATGCAAATCTTTGATTTACATCAAGATTTCCTACCACATAGTCCCTGACTAATTTTTTCTACTCTCAAGTTCGGAAAGACCCATGAAAGACCGGCGTTTTACGGTGATTGATGAGATAAAAATCGAATCGCTGAGATTGCACGCAGACATACTCCGTGTTAGGAATTACACGTTAAAAGATAAGACCTCATTAGTCCTTAGCTCGCACACGTTTCTCAACTTCTGAGAGTTGTCGTTCATATGGGGGCAACAGCTGATTAACGGAAAAACAGATTTTAAACATATTTTTTTAAACATACCAAAAAGTGCGTATCAGCACTGCCTCGAGGATTGGAAAAAACGTTGGCACAATTGTATTATATTTAAAGGGGTATATTTTGAAGGAGTCGAGATATAAAGTGATGAATTGATAAATATTCTTCAACCTCATCTTATATTTTGAACAGACACCGTATATGGAGTTAGACAAACGTGATAATATTGCATTTCATCAGTTCGGACTTGCATTGTCTAACCCAATATAAAAATGGATGTTTGTTGGTTGGTTGGTAAGTGATAAACTTTTCATCGCTCAACCGATCGTGATGAAACTTGACATGTATGAGTAATTTTTCATAGAGAAGGTTTTTAGGCTATCAATTTTTCTGCAACTCGCCACTAGATGGCGATGTAGAACAGACTTTTGAAAGCACGGTGCTTTAACGCTGTGCACGCCTAAGTTCGTTGATTCTGATTCTGTCAAAACATTGGAACAACATCGATACAGCAACATAGTACTAGTATAATATAAATTGATTTGAAATCCCTGAAAAAATCTGTGAAACAATTAAAAAGATTAACTGAAAAAACAATTTTCATAAGCAAAAAACTGAAATTACATAGGACTATCTCCTGCCACATTTGAATGCATCCAATCGATTCCAGCTCTGAATTTTTCATGCCGTCACAGAAACAACCGCCTGATGGGGTTAGAAAAGCGGGATGTAACAAAACCCGAAACCAACATACCGAATCTACATTCGGGCCTTTCTGACGATGTATCAAGTTGGCGTCTCTAAATCTAATCCCACCAAAACAGATCTTGCCCCGATGTTCGACTGTTCAACCTCAATGAATGTTTTATGTGGAAGAGGCGCAAGAATCACGTACCGGTTATTTCCCCAATTTCGACTAATGGTATGTTTGGAAACAGATTTTTCCGGATCCGATTGCGTTCATGGAAAAGTTGTTCTGAAAATTAACGCTGTACTCTGATTGAAGTTTAGTTTTTGCCAAAATCGTTCATATAAAACTTTCTGAGAAAACATTTTTCTCAATGAAAATCGAATTGAATTCACATATTCACTTATCTGGGTGAACTAAAAAGGTTGCCTGTTCTACACCGGCATTGAATTATCCATCTAATCCAAAATCCCAGAGCGATCAGACATAACTTATTTTTGCATAGATGAAACTTTAGGTTCTCGGTAGAGTCTCGTGTCCTCGCCTTGTAATACCTAGGCAGGTTCCAAATGAGAAAAGCAACTGAAAATAGGTGATACTCCACCTAAATTCACATGGATGATTTTCATATAGCGCATTTGTTTAATGTCCCCTCTTTTATTTTTTGGATGGGTCAACTGAAATGTGGGATAATGAAATTATTGTATGAATACTTCATTTCGAAGTGAAATTGACAGATGAAGCTTTCCGTTGAGTAACTTTTTGTTTATAAAAACGACAGAAAATTGTTCAGTTAGAATATTCTCATTCAGTTTTCGGTTTTTCTAGTAGAAATGTACCACGTCAACAGTCTCTGAAATGGTCAACTCTCGTCCATTGGAAAAAAAAATTTAAGCGATTTTTATCAACGGTGCGACGCGTAACTTTTACGAGACGGAAAGAATTTTCAATGAACGTTTTCTGAATCGTCCCATATGTAGAAAATATTTGAGGTAATTTGTATCCAAATTCACAGCTGCCAGTAGTGTACATAATAAAAAGCCCCCAGGTCATCCGTCCATTTTGGAAGAGCAGCAAGTGCAAATAATAATTGTTGAGATGGTAGTAAATCCTGAACAGTCTACTTATTCCATCGCGAATGTTTGTGAGTTGTCTACTTCTACTGTGTGGAGACTTTTGGAGAGGAGTAGGTATCATCCATATAAAATTAAAATGGTACACCAATTAATTGAAAGTGCCCCTGATCGAAAAACAAAATTCTGCGAAATCATGATGGAAACCATTGCAAGGTATCCTACATATCTCCACAATATTTGTTCAAGTGACGAATGTACATATTTATTTCCGACAAAACTTCCGTTATTGGAGTGACACTAACCCTCACGTTTTCCGGGAAACAAACCAATATCCAGAAAAAATTAACGTTTGGACAGGAATATTGGGAAATCATATCGTAGGACTATTTATTGTTCAAAATTCAACAGGAGAACTGTATTTGAATATACTAGAAACTACTGTTGATCTTCTCAACACTGAAATTGTCGAAACGAATTCTAATTAATTTGATATCGATATATTGTATTCCAACAAGATGAAATACTACCATATTACTTCAGACAAGTAAGAAACTATTTGGATACTACTTTTCCTGGTCGTTGGATTGGTCGTCGGGGTCCTACAGAATAGCCATCCCGCTCGATAAATTTGACATCTTTGGACTTTTTTTTATGGGGTTCTTTAAAGCAAAAGGTGTCCGAAACTGAATCTGCTTCAGATCGGTGCCTGTACGAAAATGGCTATTTACATTGGATTTGAATCGCTTGATATTAAATCCATTTGGAAAAATGTTCTCAGGAAGTTTATTCCACATAAACGCAGTTCTCCAGATGAAATATTTTTTAAACAGTGAGGTTCCAGGTGTACTTCATTGACCCTCAAGAAGATGAGCAGCCACAGTCCATCGCGTATTTCTGATATGTACCGCTCTTGGTGGAATCAAATGTGACAAGTCATTCGAACACCTCCCGTGAAAGTATCTATAGAAGAGAGAAAAATCTCGAATCTTTCTTTGATGTTCCAGACTATCAATGTTGCACATGATATTCGCGTTTTCAATCAGGCGGATGGCTCTTTTTTGGATGGAATCCAGCAACTTCAGGGTATGTTTGTGGACAGAGCTCCATACAGTAGAACAATACTCTAAAAGAAGGTCTGATCTTAGCTTTATAAAGCATCAAAAGTTGCCGAGGTGTGTATAGTTTTCTGGTTCGGAACAGTGTTCCAAGCTTTTGAGAAGCAGCCTTTGCAATTTCAGCGACATGATTGTGCCAATACATATTGGTGTCCATTTTGACCACCAACAAAAAGCGGAATCATCTGACCCGTCATTACCATATTCGGTTTGAAGACATTTATCTTCTTGGAGAAAACCGATGCCTGGGTTTTGGTGGCATTGAATTCAACCTGGTTACTTTCACCCCAATTCGAAATCACTTCTAGATCCTCAATTTGATATACAATAAAAAAAAGGTTGTGAAAATAATCGCTCTGAATCTTAGTCTAATCCAAATTTTCATATTTTTCAGATTGAGGAAAGTGAAAATACCCAAAGAAAAATCGATGAGAACGGAATACTATTTCTAGAAAGACGAACAACTATTAATGGTTTGAGAGTTGGAAAAAATCGATCAGAAAGAGACCACAACGGTCCAAGAAACCTATTTCGCACTGCTATTACGATCCATAACCCAGTTCTACACCATTGAGAAAGAATTATTTTCCGACACCATCACAGCAATTAAATCGGAACCATTAAACAAGTTTGTAGCAGTAATCAACACGTATCGGCTCCCATCTGAGATAATACTCATTCCAGAGACCAATAAAGCCATTGTAGTCTGAGAGGGCCGATTACTGCAGTAATTACTGTACGGCAGTAATAAAGTGTGGTCATCGTGAAATAAATGAGGCGAACTATCACGACATCGGAGCAGACGCGTACTGGGGTTGTTGAATTGCGACATCCATCAGCGTCTTAGGAGGATAGGTTCGGGACAAAGCTGATGGATGGCCGGGGGTTTGTCGGAGAGAAGTTATTTCAAAGTACGATAACAGTTGGGATTTAGTATTTTACGGAAATGTATAGGAGAGGATAAGATAACGTTGTTCATGATGCAAAATATCAGACAATAAGACACACAATAGAGGGTAATTCAAATTCGAGCCTTACCATTAGGATCTCCTAAACTACAGAAGATACGTCGAAGCTTGAGTTGGGCCAGCGTTCGTGTTTTGTGTTTAACAAAATAGTGTTTTGAGACGAACTGAAAATCGGAATTTTCGTTTCTATATTTTTCTAGCGTTGTTTGAAAAGATAACTCGAAATCTAAAACACATTTTCATCGATACTTTATTTCAGCTACACATTTTCATGTTCAGATTCAATATCCGACGTTTCATCTCCTGACTCTCATCATCTTTTATTTTTTCTATTACCGGCGCCATATTGTTTTTTATGCAGAAGAATAGTGCTTCTCATTCCGATTTCATTCAACACTTCGACACGAAACACGTGTCGAGGTGTAAAAATAACGGTTACGTGTTGGAAAAAACTCCTATGATATTCACTAGTTGTTAGAACTCACCTAACATCATAAGTTTGCACAAATACTTCAGTCGAAATGTTCTCATTCTCAAATGAAGAAAAACGAGATATGTTGAAACTTTTATATAAATTTAATAGAAATTGTACGAAAATAGCACAAATTTATTCTTAATTATATCTGGAAAGACAACAGCCGGATAGAACATTATTCGGAATTTTAGACAAACACCAAGCTGAGTACGGTACGTGTCAAAAACCACGAATGAAGTATGAAAATAGAATGAAAGTGAATACAAGAAATAACTTATTAGCCGAGGTTGAATAATTGTTCTTTCCACATTTGAAGTAGTGTAATTATTTTTTGATACATTTTTACATAAACGCAGATCCTTCCAAATTAACGCATGAAGTCTCGGCAGAAATCGATGTGACACATATTTCACAAAAACTACATCCAAGTGATCCCGAGAGAAGACTGGAATTTTGTAGCTGGCTCTCGAATAGAGTAGAGCCTACAAACTTCTTGAAAAACATTATTTGGACCGACTAAAGTACTTTTACGAACTCTGGTGGTTTTACTGGAAATAATGAGCACATTTGAAGAGAAAACAATCCATGAATCTCCAAAAAAATTAAGACCACAAGTTCGGTTTCGTTTGAATGTGTGGGCTGGAATTCATAACGACTGAGTACTTGGACATCATTTCTTCTCTAATACTTTGCCTATCTTCGGTTCTTAGGAAATGAATTTGAAAAATATATGGATACGTTTCCCCTTGGTAATTATAACAGCTGCTGGTTTCAGCATGACGGGGCTCCTACACATAATAAAAAAGCAGTTTGCGAATATTTACACCAAAGATTTTCTGAAAGGTGGTTAGGAAATTCTGGACCAGTAAGCTGGCCGGCAAGATCACCTGAACTTACAGTTTTTTAAAATTTCTTGTGGGACACTATGAAGAATAGAATCCATGGAGAGCAAGAATATGACACAGTGGGTGAACTTAGAATAATATCATCACGCAATTCGACTCTATCAGAAGAAGCTCGCTTATGTTTTCAAAAGGAAGGCCATCATTTTGAACACTTATTGTAATACTTTTCGTGGATTTTTAACAAGTTCATGATTTCATTCTTGGCTTTTGAAACGCACCGTACTCAGCTAAGTGTTTGTCCAAATTACCGAATAATGTTCTATACGGCTGTTGTCATTCCGGAAATGATTCAGAATAAATTTGTGAGTTTTTCGTACCCCTCCTATCAAATTTATAGAAAAGTTCAAACATATCCCGTTTTTCTCTATTTGAGAAGGAGGACAATTCGACTGAAGTATTTGGGCAAACTCATGATGTTTGATGAGTTCTGACAACTAATGTTCATCAAACAAAATTTTTCGATGGAGTCATGACCATCTCAGATAAAGGTTTTTTTTAATACCTATGGTTTCAGAAGAACTAATAGCAACAAATTATACATCATTGAAATCAAAATGAGAAGCACTATTTATCTGTATAAAAAAACAATATGACGCCCATAATAGAGAAAAATGGATGATGATTGCCAGAAGACGAAACGTCGGATAGTAAATCTGAACGTGAAAACGTGTAGCTGAAAAAAGTATTGAAGAAAATGTGTTCATGATTTTGAGCTATGTTGTCAACTAACGCTAGAAAAAAATAATAACGAAAATTCCAAAACAGTTTCAAAACAGAATTTTGTTAAGCACAAAAATTGGCAACTTTGCTCTAATTCAAGCTACGACGTATCTCTTGTAGCTTAGGAAATCCCATTGGTGTGGGTCGAGTTTGAATTACCTTGTATAGGTTTCGTATATATATTTTTGATTTCGGCGAAGCACTTGAACTATTTGAAATGCACTTCTATTCAAAAGATTTGGTTTTATATTTTTCAGGTGAATTCGAAAATTTGTTGGCACAATAGCATTCTTCGAACAACGATATAAAAACGTGGTGAATATTTCTAGAAAACATTGTTTGAACATAAATATCAGCAAATCATTCAAATGCAGACAGTGGGCCATAGATAGTATTAAAATTGGGATTGACAATCACGAGATTTGATGTAGCAATGAAAATTAATTTTTGTGACTAGATATTGATTACAAATCACGCTCTCAATCGAAAGAAAACTTACTAATACGTAAACCTTACAGATTATTGAGAAAACTATATTGAAACAGATATTTTCTCAGTCAAAACATGACAGTTATTCTGTGCGATGTTTTTAATTCCATCCACATTCAAGTACTTGTGATGCACTGCTTGGAACCTTTGGCGTGGTAATGAATATTACTGGAGTTTGGTCCTAACACCAAACCGTTATTTTTAACATCTCCCCACGTATTTCAATCACCAAGTGATTGAAATACGTGTGATCACTTGGTGATTGAAACACGTGTCGAGGTGTTAAAAATAACCGTTTGGTGTTGGGACTAAACTTCAGTAATATTCTTATTCTAGTACTGCGATATCGTCTATGATCCTTTTCTCGACCAAATCACGTTATCAAGAATACAGTGAGTTCAGAATACAAGTACAAGATCCATTATTGGTATAAAAATTCAGAGATCATGTATTTTCTTTCATACATCAGATTTGAGTTGTTCAAAATGTTCAACAGAAGATAATTGCAACTGGCTAACTTCGTTCAAAACCTCAGAATGAGACAATAACTTCAATATCTTCTGAAGATGTTAACAAACAAACGTGATAGAAGAGAAATGAAAATTTATATGTTTTTACCACTTTTGATTGTAACTAACGTTACTGCAGTTTCGTCCTATATGGACATTCTCAAACTAATACAATAAACTAACAATGATTCTTTACATTCGTCAATATATACTATACAGGTACTTGATTGAGTACCTGAAGTTACAGTTCACAATGCGGATGTGTCAATTTAAAAACCGGAGAGTCAATTAAATCGATTTGATCATTTGAATTTGAACAGGTTGCACCCGCAATGTTTACGCTTGTAAATTTCCAAGGATTCTAAATAATTGAGTTTGCAACCCTTCCTTGCATAGTGCAGAATTTCCGTATCGTTTAGATTATGGAATTACATAAATTTGGATTACGTCGGAATTGTTTTTTGTTCAATTATAGGATTGTTTGTGAATGTACGAAGCAGTTGGGAAGTTATCTCAAAATTGAAGTCGAAAAATAGAAATATTGAACGTTCCTCGTTTTTGAATTTGCCAAAAATCGAAAACTGTTCATTTTCTTTTTTCAGAACGGAATTATTAATCTGATCGGACAATAGATCCCAGTAAAATTTATAAATATATGATATTCCAATCAAAGCTTTTACTCGAATCTTGCTTGAGAGAGCTATTGTAAAGTAAAGCATGTATGGCGGTGTTGTGAATCTCTCATAGTGAAGTATTTATCGGCCAGTTCCATTGAATTTTGATTGAATTTGCAATGTGCACTTTTCACTGATATTAGAATACCCAGTACAACGTGACATATCTTCAATGGAATTACATAATTTCGGATTACTTCGGAATTGTTTTTTGTTCAATTATAGGATTATTTGTGAATGTACAAAGCAGTTGGGAAGTTATCTCAAAATTGAAGTCGGAGAATAGAAATAGTGAAAGTTCCTCGTTTTTGAATCTTCAAAAATCGGAAACTGTTCATTTTCCTTTTCCAGAACGGAATACCCTTGAATTCTTTTTGTATTCGATTTTCAAGACATAAACACTCAGTAGTGAATTTTGAATTATTATTTTTTCGACAAAAAAGTTTCGGTTTTCCACTCCTTCATCTGCTAACGAAAACTGAGAATTATTTTGGCTGGTTTACAGGTTTAATCGTAATCTTCTTTGGTTATAATCTCCAAACATTCCAACTGCAACTGAGGCGGTCATCTTCAGTGGCGTGGTCAAAGAATTCTTCTTAACGTATCAGTTGATACTGAAAATTATGCCACAATTGCAGCTGAAACGTTTGGAAATTACAACTGAAGTAGGCTACGGCTAACGAAAACGACCAAAACATCGACGCATTTCTTTACTGTGAAAAACATCCAAAAGAAGAAAGAAAGCAACCATTTCCAAAATAAATCTTTACAAATAACTCACTTTCAAATACAAACTGAAAAAAAAATCCTCTCGAAACAACTGCTTGCATTAAAACATTGAATTACACGAAAAAAAAATAATACTTTCAACACACGTACTTTCATATGAATAATAAATTATACAGAAATCACTTTTTCCTACTCAGTTTGACTCCAAACTTTATGGAATTGAGTCAGATATGATTCTCAGGAACGCTGCACATCATAGTATATGAAAGAGATAAATTTGAATTTTTCTCAACTCCGAATCTTTCATTTGATATGCATGTCATAAAAGTTCATTATAAACAAAGTTCAACATATTTTATTTTTTGTATTCCTTTCTGCAAATCCTTTCATTTAATAATAATGTGATACAGATGCCTGAAAAGTTATTCCACGATACATTGCGTTTGCTAGATTGTGGAAAACCCTTTCATTTGACACCAATATCATGAAGGTGTTTAAAAAATAGTCCGACATCTTCGGCAATCCGCTACATTGGATATAAAACATTTTTTCTTAGATAGACATGCCTTGTCATGCAAACTGGATATTTGCTTCAGAATTCATTTGGGAAATTTGACCCAATCTAACATACAGAAACTGCAAGTTGAATGAAAATTTGCAAAAAAATAATTTTCCTGCCTATCAAATCACTCTGTGGCCTGAATCATCACATATACAAAGCACCTAACACATTATTGATGTTTCATGGAAATTCCCCTCAGGTCACTTCGTGTGTAATCATGTATGGATAATGGAGTAAACATCCAGAGGAACAGCTGCCCTTACGGCTAATTATGTGAATATTGTGAATTCCAGAAATTTAACTGATGAATTTCGCATCCGTTCAGGGTCTACCATTTCATCCAACTGTTCTGGATGTTATTTAAGGTCTTATAAAAACATGCACAAAAATGATGTTTTTTTATGATGCTTCAATTTTTAATTGATTCGTATCTGATCTCTGGTTAAATCTTTGCTAATTAATTAGGTATTTTTTGTAATGCTCAAATTTTCTATTAGTTTATACCTATGTAAACTCTGATGAAATCATTATTCTTCAATTAGATAGAAGGTCTCATGATTCAAATTGATATATTGAATAAAGCACTAAATGGGTAGAATTTAGTTGGTATGAACACACCTGATGAATCTATTGTGAAGCGAAATGAGTGTAGAAGTTTTGTACTTTGAACTATTCAGTGAAAATCTCACAATGAAAGTTTTACTTGAATACTCACTGAAAGTCAAAAATTTCATCACGGCATTAGAAGAATACCAGTGATCACTGAAAGAAACATTCAACACTTCAGTGCTTACTGTAGTGAACCACCAAACATTGTATTGGTATAGTGTATTGGTCTTTCAAACTGGTAAGTTCTGATATTGTTCGTTCGTTTTCAAATACTTCCCAGGAAAAACCACTGGATGTGTTGTGGCGAAAACTAGCAAGTGGCAATACACCTACTGGATCGAATACGACGAAGAATCATATAATATTATATAATATGGAAAATATTACTAAAAATTTATCGTCAGGTGGATAGTTGAAATGTTCATTTCAAGAACATACGCTGCTACGGTCGGAGTCACGAATGAAGAAAACAAAATCCGGGCTGGTAGGTCGTGGTCGAATGTTATATGAAGTACTAAACGTTTCGTCTGCTACTGCGACAAAAAGTAGCAGACGAAACGATTCCCAACAACGACTAACAAATCGATGAAATAACAACCTTCGTCATCGCAGTCATCGCACATACTACTGATGAGGTCTGCCGCAATATGAGTAGTTTGGCACTTCAGGCTCATTTAGCTCACAAGGCCAGACTTTGTTTCCATTGATAATGATTCACCTATTTCACCTATTGTGAACAATATTTCCATATTTTTTACGTTATTGAATTGAACTGAGAAGTTGGTAATATGATACATTACTATAACCGGTAAGTGATGTATATTTCTAAATGAATTCAGGTATTATTCTCTGCATTCGAATCATTCCAGAAACATTTATATGCGATGAACACTTTCCTGAATATCATCACCTATGTCATGAAGCAATGCACGGTATGAATAAGATCAATAAGAAAAAACACGAAGATCTCACCATTGATAATGAATGGTTTGGCGGAATCAGCACAAAAAATGAGCTACTAAAACGAGTACGACTGAATCCGATGGATGAATAATTATAATCAGTTCAAAAATGATCTCAGAATATATCAGAATAAACTTATATAATATAATAAGAAAAGCAAAATTTGATTACTACGCAAAAAAACAACGTCCAATCACTCGAATAAAAACGAAGTAGGTAATACTCTTACAGAAAAATATGCAATCGCACTGATAGAAATGAAATCAAAGTGGTTATCAAAGAGCTGGAAACGAAGTCCACTTGAATCGATGGAATCTGTTCTGGAACGCTGAAGTCCATCTCTTCTCATACAGAGGAGCATTTGGCACTCATTTCAAACAAATGTATGGAAAAAGGTTTCTGGCCAACAGCTTTAAAAAAAAAACATAATAACCCCATTACTTAAAAAAGGCGATGAGATCCACATTATCAACTACCAATCCATGTCACTCAATGCACATCTGAACAAAGTATTCGAAAAATTCATAAAAAAAGGCTAACATTGTATGTCTCAAAATATAATATTATATCTAACCGTCAATTTGGGTTTTGTGAACAATTATCTATCGAAGACGCAATCTTAACTCTTACTTCAGGAATATCATCTGCTCTTAATGAGAATAAACCGTGTCTATGCATTTTCATCGACTTGTTGAAATCATTCGACACAGTTGACTACAAACTTCTACAGAAAACACTAGAAGATATTGTTATAAGAGGTGACGTTCTGAACTTGTTCAAGAGATATCTCACCAATAGACTTTAGTGTTTAAAAATTGAGGACATTTTGAGTAATACACAAGAAACTGTTATAGGAGTCCACCAAGGCACAGTTTTGGGGACAATTTTATTGAACATATATGTTAATGGACTATATTCCATCAGGAGCACAGGTAAATGTTGGGTTTCGCAGATGATACAGCCATTTTCTACAAGGCAAATAGCTGGGAACATGTAGTTCAATCGGATCTGGTTTTGATTATAAATTGGCCTGAACATCGATTATCGCTAGTGAATCTGGAGAAAACTCACTATATATCTGTCAGTTGCAGTAATTCTAGCAAACCTTGTTTTTCACAAATTGAGTAATAATAGATTCACATCTTAAGTGGGATGCTCATATTCAGTATATTTGTAATACGTTGCGTTGCATGCTTTTCAAATTTGAATTTTGGTAAGAATATTCACGAACTATAACCTCAAAATTTTGTATCATGCACTTGTAGCGAGTCACTTGAGCAACGGAATTTCTTGTTTGGGAGGAACTTACCATACACACCTTCGCCCTCTTGAGATGTTCCAAAACAGATTCCTAAAATTAATATTGTCCAAACTGCCTTATTATTCAACTGAAACTCTGTTCGACGAAGCAAAAGTTTTTGATATTCGCCAGCTCTCTTATCATAATATTAACATCCACTACCATAAGAACAGAAATTTCGCTCTACCAACTCACTTGCAAAACACCCGCAGAAAAAATTATAATGTTATTCCCCAGACACAAAAATCAATTTTCAAACACTCTTATACTTACGTGGCTTCGAAACTGTATATTATTATTCCTGAGAAGATTCGTACTTTTCGAATGATTCACTTGTTTGAAAAAATTAAGACTTTTCATTTTTTTTCAACCTAGGATAGTAGTTTCCGATTTGGTTGACAGAAAAATACTTGAATTCAATGTACATGATTGGGTAGGTACTATCATTTCAATTAGGAAACCGCATACTACATCGTTTTATTTATATAATTTGTTTTATTATGTTCCAATTATTGTGCCATTTTCATTCACTAGTATATAGTATGTATTATTCTTTCTATTTATTTAATAGTTTCACTTTTATTAACATCGTATTTTACGTTGTGTAACTGAAATTGCCACTAAAAATACTTAAATATCCTTTATACTATCATTAATGTTATAGGTTTAACTTTATATCTATATATTATATCTGTGTTCCAATAAACTCTTGAAATTGTATTGTTTGTGTTATACGAAGCAAGTGCTTTTGCACTTATTGTCATTTTTCTCTATTCAACTATTATTATAATTATGTTGTGTGGAACCTTTCAAATGAATGAATAAAGTTATTATTATATTACTATTATTATTTCTGAAGTGAGTGGGGTGAAGACAGTCACGTCCAAAACGTTAGTTAATATTAGAGACCTATTCTACCCTAATATCTTCCAAAGTAATTCATCTATTGTAGCTGGCTATGCAAATCACTATGGAGAATCTAGCCTTCAAAATATATTAAACATTCTCACTAAGGAAACTTTCAGTTTGTTAATGTCCATTCTGAGGCTAGTTCTACATGGTCTGTAAGTATGTAAGAGATATCCTTTAATTTAAAACGATACCAGCACTAGGAACACACATTTTCGTTAGATTGGAATTACTATAGCTCGTTGGGGAATGTCTACAATCCATAGACGAAATGGAAGATAAAGCAAAGCTTCAATTCATATTGAATGTACAAACATAAATGGCGAGTCAGGAAATAACTAGTATCATAATAGCAGGGGAGCCCACGATGCAAAATGGGGATTTGCTCGAGCGTCATAGAGACATATTAGGTTGCAAAGCTTAGATGATAAGAAGAAAAAAATGTTGTATGATATATAACTTTTCATAGGTGAGGGGAGCGGCTATAGATTTTTAAATGTGTAAAAAATACTGTTGCATGGACATACTAGATCGCGTCAGATATTGATAGTACCAATGTCATACGTATTTTTAATAATGTTCGTATGTTATTCTGATAGTTTGCATGATGCGGGTGGTTGTACGAATGGGTTAAAAGAGAAAAGAAAAAAATTTAATCGAGCGCGTCAGATTTTCCAAGGGGGTGTTAAGTGCAACAAAAAAAAAATCTCTCATTCAATAATCTGACGATTTCGATCTGACGCAAACCCGCGACCATTATTATAATGTGCAAAAAATTTGCCATTTTGAAATACTCAAGCGCGTCATATTGAGATATATATGGTTCATCTTTATTTTATAGACGTGCTGTCTCATAATCTGACGATTATTTAGAGGGATTCGCCTAATATGAAAAAAAATATTTTTAAATTTTTTTTTCAAATCATTGAACTTAAATAATTGAAAAACTCAGGAAATAGCATGCAAATAAATGAGTGTTATGTTTTTTAAGTAGAATATTTGTATTTATGAGAAAATAATTTTTTTAAATGCTCAAAAAAAATAATTTCTCAAAATCAATTGATTAATTATTCATTATCTTTATCTTCATCACGAACAATTCTCTGTGATCAGCTCTGATGGCGAATGGCAATAGAATTCAGAGTGGGGACGAAGTGAGAGAGTAATTGATAGAGAAAAAGTGAAAGAGGAATAGAAACTCAGAGAGAGAAATATAGGTATCCTACAGCTGCACGCATCAAACTTTATCGACGAATTTTTGTTATTTTGGCTTGCGGAAATCATCAGATTATATATTTTCCGTTATTCTTGAATTATTTCTTTCAGAATAAAAAAAATTAGCTACGCTCGAGAATGTCAAAATGATGTTATTTCTTTACAACTTTGCTGCCCTTCCCTTTCTTTACGTCACTCTAAAATTGTCAGATTACTGGAATATACACTTCTCAGCATGTAATTAACTCACCTCACCGTAATCTGATACGTTCGAGAATTTCTGATAATCAATTTTTTTGTACTAATCTGATCCTTTATCCTTCACGGGCGGCCTTATATATAGGGTTCATATTTGGTGGAGGTACTTAACCGGGTACAAGGTATCCCCCAGTATATTAATCTGCCGCGCTTTAGTAAATCCCGAAATCCCCGTTTGTGCTCCCCTATTATAACTAGCCGTTCGTTTATTTGGAACATAGAAAGCCCCATTTATTTCCCTCTTATAATGTAACATAAAAGTTGACAATGGAGAAACGAAATTTTATTTTCATTTAATAAACGGGAATGAACCGTACACATGCATGGCTGGCAAACAGAATACGACAGATGACATGAAAACTCGTGTCATAACATTCAATCCGGAATCGGCATAACATATTTCATGAAGCACCATACGATGAAATTTTAACGACAAAATGAAATAGCATCAATACGAAATGCGACAGGGTGATGAATAATTCAGATGAAAACATGAAAATAGAAATTGGGGAAAGTGTGTTCATAAAAGTTGAATGAATACAATACGGAAATGAGAAAAATTATTCATGGAGTGATCATGTCTTTTTGATGAACACTTTATTTTACAAGATATTTCAATTCGGAAAACGTACTCATGATGTTAAAAATATCTTGCAATTCATGGGAAATTCGTATCTCATTTCATTCTGCATTGATTCATTCAACTGTTCATTGTCATTCACGGTTTTTGACGATGAGCTGGTGATCTGAAGTAATTAGACATTTTGCGTGTTTCAAATAAAAGTGAGGCTTTCCTCCAACTGAAGAAAATATTCTCATCATTCTCGTCTTCAACAACGATGTTCAGATATTCCTTCTGCGGTAGTTCTCTTCTAATATTGAAATTGTGAAACATAACTTTTCTACCATTTTGTGGATACCTTGTTTTTTTCCTTTTGCACGATAACTGTTATCCGTTTCTGAACTACGTCTTTTGAAATACAGGAAAATTGAAAGTTCAAAATATATTTATGTTTGAGAGCAAATGGAATAAATCTCCAATGAATGAATCGGTGAGATAAGAAAAGAATCGTGAGCCATTCCATAATATTCCACAATTCTATTCATGATATTTCATGCAAATGCTGCTAAACTTTACGTCAAATATGATTATTATATTATCAAATGCATATACAGCCCTAGAAAATTGATGACTGTTGGTTTTGTCATACTTTTTGACATACTGACTAAAACATCATTGGCAGAGAAGAAATATTTCATAAATGAAAAAATATACATTCCGCTATATACATACATATTATATATACAATAGATTTCTATAAAAATATTCAATTACACTTTCTGACGATGATACGTCAAGAAATGTTGAAGATTGCCTACTTGATGTAGTAGCAGTCGGCTTAGAGTGAATGCTTCATGTGTTAACGTTTCTGAAGTGCTGTTAAGTTTCTAGGGAACGAGTAGAGTTGGACGTCGAGAAAAGAGTCGAGTGCTCAGTTTTTCCAATATTCAATTCCATAAGATTCAGGTCTAGCCAAAAGTTTGACAATCTTTTTACTATAATCTACCTTCACAGAATAACACTATGTCATCTACGAATAATGACATTTGCCAGTTATTGCATGCTGCTCTAATAACATTCATTTATTTCAAGAACAATGTGGACCCTAATAGGGTTTCTTGCGGTACTTTAGTTTTGACTTTTTTGGTATAGCTGAGAGTTTCTCCGAAGCGCACCTATTCACCTCTATTTTTATAAACATCTTTCAAATAATGACTTCCCCTCTCTCACAATGACTACCTGCTTCAGTTTTCTTGATAGTTCTGAAAACTGAATTGGTGAGGGATATTGAATTATGTTTTCATCTATCACATCTTCAGTAGATTTTTTGAACATTCTTCAAATACTTCACATGAATTATGTATAAGTGATATTAGATGGTGATTGATCAATTCATCTTTTTCCCGGATTCGTGAACAGGATGAATGTGCTAGACCTGAGTTGACCTGTTGATTTTGAAATTCCATATACAGGTCGGTCCTGAATTAGCTGATGAATTCATTGTTTACGTGTTCATGATTGCAAATGAAAAATGTCTACTATTATATTTGAAAATACACTTTTTGAATGAAATTATTCAACTGCCTCATTGAACTCCTAGCAGCTGTAGCTACACTTATGGAAAATTTGAATAAATAATTTATGTTATATTTTGTAATAAATCCATTCTAAATTTTTTCTGAACTGTTTCGAAATGCGCCTATCTGGGGCCGAAATGATAGACATATTGATATTGTTTGTAGTGGGTGATAAAACAAGAACATATTCGAGTTTTTGTTAGAATTATCGTACCTAGGTTATCAACATCAAAACTTATTTTTTATAATCCAAAGTGAATTTTTACATTGTTAACAATTATATTATCGATTTTGAAGTACATAAAATGTTGTATCGATGATATATGTAAGTATCATATCAACGACAAAAATGTTTGCGTCTTAATATCGTGAACAAGAGAAAAAGCAGAAAATTGAATATATGAAATCAAAATTATATTCATCTATCGTTACTGGCACCTTCTCTGTACATTGGATTAAATACACCGTAAACTTGATTCCAGATGATATCTCATTAGAAACGATATGCTAGGGATGAATTATATTTTTCTAGATCATCTACTTTCAGGAGAACTCATAGATGAAAATCTCTATACTTTTGTGAAGAATGTGAAGAAAAAATCCAAAATAGATCATTTTTTATTTGTCATAGCCTGAAACAAGTGGGATAGTAAAATAAACGCTCATAAACTTATCCGTCATCAATCATTACCTGAAAGATTTGTCAGGAGAGAAACAGTGCTTCAAAAAATGTTGATATTATTTTCATTTCTTGTTTCGTCGTGCATTAATATAGTGACAAAGCATTCGTCTCATATCGAATTCTCAGTATGTCGAATTCTTGTTACGCCGAATCCCCACCACTTTGCATTCTCGTTACGTCGAGTGTCCGCCATATGAAATTAATTTCTGTTGTGATAACATTCGTAATTTCCGTAAAAGGAATAGGTTTCAACGTAGTGAATCTGTAACATTCATATTTGAATTTTCATTTTGACCATTCTTCAATCATTATAATGGTATGTTTTTCATGAACGAGAAATATTATTTTCATCATTCAAAGAATCATTCCGTCGTCTGGCTCGATGATCATCTGTCTCTGGCGAAAAACTGTGACCTCGCAACCCCTCACAGCCTTTATCGCAGTCTGTTACACCGATGAACTCGAACAGAATATTTGCAAAGAAACATTTTCGATAAGTTCAACTCGAAATATATGGAGCGTGTGAAGGACTTTTGAGCAAGGGAAATGTTTTGTTGAAACGTCACAAACTTCCTGTGATGCAGGCTGATGTGGGTTATTTCGTAATGGGTTGAAAGGTTTTCGATTTTTGGAGGGTCCTTCGTCGAAAATTCATTACTACTATGTCTACAATGGGGTTGAAAAATGACCGAAATCTCTATCGTAGTTATTGAGGACACTTGTTAAGTTATTATAACTTTTGAGTCCTATGAACGCTGCAAATTCAAGAATTGTTGAAGTCAGAAATGGTTTATCATTTGCTGAGTTATTGACTTGTTTAAAGATGTAAATGAATTTCATATAAATTTTTAATGAGGAATTGGTTCCAGTGTTCTTGATATAGTTATCAGAGAATTTCAATAGAAGGTTCTTCTCTGAAAGGTTTTTTTTAATGACAAAACATAAGCAAAAGCGGTGCCAGTGCGAAAGTAGCGATTTACAACATTGGATTTGAATCCCTGGAGATTGAATCGATTTGTTCTCAGAGAGATTATTCCACATAAACGCAGTTTAGAGTTCTGGAGAGTGAAGTTCAAAGTGTACGGAGTTGAACTTCATGTGATAGTCATTCCAGTATCACAGAGGATGAGTTCGATTACATATCGATATTTTTCTATCGAATTTTCTCAGAGTTTTCATTACGAACCATATGCTTATATGAATTACATTTCAAGATTTCATTTTTCTAAAAAAAAAAGACCGTAGTCAATGCCCCTTTTACTAACCAATTCAACATAATCACGTGGTGACTGAAAACTTTTCTTTATGCCTTGACAATTCATATCTATCTCGCAGTTCATATCATTACTTAGTAGAATAGGTGACACTGTACGGTCAAATGAACAACGATATTAACGTTAACGGTTTCTAAAGTTTTTTTAAGTAGTCCATGTAAATGAATCAAGTATCGTCACACCAGTGTTCAGGCATCATAATCTCGAGAGAAACAGGTAACAATCATGAACACTTAATATTTATGAAACATCAGAATAATTGTTTTTTTTTAATATTTATTCATTTATTACACAAATAGGAACACAAACAGAATCAACCAAAAAATATCCTCATTTTACATATGAAAGATAGTGAGTAAACAAAATATAAATGCTTAGTACATTACAGTATATAGTAATGAGTATCAACAAAAAATTAAAAAACAGTATTTGAAGAACCGATCACTAATTATGAATAAATATAGATTTCACATACTTTTTAAATCTAAGAAAAGGTAACCTCAGTTTTTCAATATCATTGCAATAAGTATTGAAGGATCTGACAATTCTGCATAAAGGAGAGCTATTTCCTGAATTGGTTTTTCTAAATGGGGTTGCAAAGGGATCAAGTCTCTGCAAGGTGTATTCAATGAAATTTTTGTTATCAACGTAGGATAATCGACACTTTTATTGAATAATTTGTACAGCGTAATCATATCTGACATTTTTCTTTTATCTGTAAGAGACAACAAAGAATACTTTTTAAAAACTAGACGGAAATTTCCATTGATGTCACTGTGACGCGCCAATTGTTTGACGAATTTATTTTGAACACTTTCTATTCTCTGTTGGTAAATCGAATATTAAAGATTCCAAACGACAAATGCAAAGTTCAAACGACTATATACATAAAAGTAATATAGATTAAGAAGAGTTTTTTCATTTCTGAAATGTCTGATATTTCTTATAATGAAACCCAGTAAACGATTACACATATTGTACTTTTTGAAATGATTTTTTGCCTCAAAATATCCACTCTGTAACGATACACAAAAAAACAATTTGTATTTGACGTTCTGAAAATATCCATAGGAATGCAAGTTTTTCATTCCCAAAAAAATACGTATTGTCGAAGGAAATCATGGAATATGAGATATAGTTATGATGTATGTGTTTCATCAATTATTTCAATCCTAAAAAAGAAGTAACATACGGAAGCAAATAATGTCATTCGGATGACGTCTTCGAAATGAAATCAGAATAACGTTACTTTGAATTTGTAACAACATTTATTTCCAAACATATATTCAAATCATATTTATGATGTTCAATATTGCATCGAATATTTCAATCATGACAAAAATGTATATATCATATCCCATAACGAACGTACATATCTGCGAATGTCAGAAATTATCATATGACCAATATTTTGCTATTATGATAGTTTATGACACCTACATAGTTTTCTGAAACACACTTCTACCATACCATAAAGTACCATACCATACCATACTATGTTGTGAAAGTGTATAGTTCTACATGAATCGAATTATCTTTATCTATTTCAATCATAACAACTAGTCAACACTGAGTTGTGAATTATTAGTTCACATACCATAACACACATTGCATATTTCTTTACAATAGGATTTTTTTCAACTTTGGTATTTATTTGGTATTGTTTCAATTCGTATTTTTCCTATAAACCTTTTTCTTTTTCTCCAATCGAGGATTTGCCAACTTAGTGAGCCAATAAATTCGTTTTATGGAGCTTGTTGAGAATTTTTTAAAGAAAAACAGGTATCTTATGAGATACCAGAGGCTACGTGCCAGAAAAGCGTCGTAAATCCTGACACTTTTGACAAATAATATTGCTTTTGGTGGGTGAGTGCGTTACAAGTCAACGCCTGAAGTCAGACTGTGAATTATAACTGCCACTTTTCACGAATTGAGTGAAACAAGGAAACAAAAAACATTCCAGAGTGAAATATAATTCATCGAAAGTTGAGGACGATAATTTTCACAACTTACATGAGAAAACACATTCGTGTTCATAGTGTGTTTCTAAAGAAAAATTGTTATTTTGAAAACGTTATAATTTTTAGGAGTGAAATTTGAAATTTTCCATTTTATTCAGATTCTCTGTTAATGCTATTGATTTAATTTTCAGTTCGAACCAGATTTATATTCCCGGAAGAGTAAATGAAACTCCTTCATGGAAATTGAAATATCTGTGTCTAAATACAAATGAACTATTGTATAATTGTGAGTGAAGAACATATTTTGTGTGAAAATCATCAGTGAAAGACTACTCTGTATGATATATAGTATAACCATACTGTACAGTATACTGTACTGTACTGTGAAGTAATTTGTACAGTGTAACTATTTAGTATGGTGTAACTATATAAACATTAATTGAAGGGTTATATTTTTGGGAGTGATTAATTTTTGGGAAATGAAATAGGTAAATGAATGTCATTACGATGTCATCGATGACATAAGAAGATCAAGCATATTCCGTGACATTAAAAATCGTAATTCATGAATGAATTGTGTGTATTTTCTATAATGTTATCCAATTTGGTACTGAAGAGCGTTGGGGCAAGTGTCTTAAGGCGAAACATCGATGTATACCAGTGAG